>QJSC01000757.1:1331074-1363540 GCA_003697955.1 Calidris pygmaea | reverse complement strand
GGGGGGGGTACGGTGCCGGCGGTCCCCGGGGGCGCCGCCGCCCGTCGGGTCCCGCGGAGCGGGGATGGTGGCAGCGACCGCTCCCCGTTCTGCCCTGCCCGGCTCGGTAGCTCCGGGGTGGGGAGGTGGTGGGGGGGAAGGATTCCGCGGTGCCCCCCCCCCCTCCTCTCCCCCCGGGGGCTTGGGACTCCTGTTTTTACCCCCTTTTAATAAATAAATAAGTGGGAAGGGGGAAGGAAAGGAGCTCTGGCATCTCGCCCGGCAGCGCGGCTCGTAACCCGCCCATCTGGTTGCTTTTGGCTCCGGGACCGCTTTATGTGTAAGCAGAACTATTGAAAATAAATAAATAGCGTGTGAGTGGAACCCTCCATCCCCCTCCCACCCCCAATAAAGCAGCCCCGGCTGTTTGCAAATTAACTTTTTCGAGGGTAGTACGAACTACTCGGGAATGCAGTTGGGAGGCGGGTTTGGAGAACCCGGTGTGTTTTAGTTACCGCAAAATAGAGCGGGGTCTCCTCCCGCAGTAATAGGATGTAGGATCTAAATTAACTCCAGCGAGGTTGGAAGTTTTCCTGCGAAAAAATGTCGCCGCACGCATGTTTTTCATGTTTTTCCTCGGTGCCTGTTTCCTTTGCATCCATTGAAAAATATAAACAAACCCCGTCGTAGACTTTAATTCTGAAGGCTGGACTTTATTCTTAATTTGCTTATTGCTGTTAACGTAGGAATGTTTTGTGAAATAGGAGACAGCGCAACAAACTTTCTTTTCCCCCTTGTTTTGTCTTCCCGGGTGTTTCAAAGAGTAGTTTTAGTAATAGCACATAGATTTTCAGAAAAGCTCCGTTACGTTGCCAGCGGTGCGACTTCCCCGTCATGCTATCCCAGTCCACATCTTGGATGATCTCTTCTCCCACCAAACACTGCATGAAAGAGAAATTTGACCGTTTGCAATAAATTTCACCACCCTGTTGAAGGTTTCACCCAGCAGCCAGCGCGTTAGAATTATATCAAGGTAGGCGTCGGGAAGCAGATGTAAGGAAACAGATGGACCAGTTAAAGGTTTTTGTTAAACTTCCTGTACAAAAATGTGTCCAAACTGTTATGTGCAAAAGTCTATTGTGAGGGTGGTTTGTCTGGGAGGGGGCTGTGGTGCCTGTGTGCCTTCAGCAGAACGCTAACGGGGGGTAAATGGGCTGGATTTCTAGTTTTAGCTAAAAGAAAAAAGTCGCCCTTGAATTCTTTCCTAACGGAAACCAAGATTTTTCAATCAGGAGCAAAAAGAGACAGTTACCTGAAAATATAAGTTAGGGTGATGCTACCTTGATGTTGCTAAGTAAATTCTAGTTATCACCGTTTTAAGAGCACTGAACTTGTGATGAGACACTGGTAGCGGTGCCTCTGGAAGCTCTCACAGAAGAGCAATCCCACTGCACTTTCAACCCTGTGGAAAATGTTGGGAGAATGTCTCCTCGGCAAGAAATCACGGGGGCAGGTAGGTGTCTGGGTGGCACGGATTCTTGGGGGTGCAGCCATGTGTTTTCTCTAGCCCGCTGCGCAGGTATGGTCTGAATGCTGAAAACATCGTGAAGTTTGGAAGGACCCACCCAGCTCTGATCAGGGCAGGAGAATGACTTCCATCCGTTTTAGTTCAGGCGGGTTGCCCCTCAGGCAAGCAGTCCGAAAAATCTTCGTTGATTTTGCTGTGCCAGCCAACTACAAGCCATTTAAGTCTTTGACAGCTGCTAGAGATTAGAGCTGAAGGAGATCCCTGTTTTACGCACGCAGGGGCTACAAATCTGTTTTAGTGCTAAGGAATCAATAGTGCATTCAGATCCCCAGCGAGCCACACAAAAGCAGCTGTGAGAAGTTACTTGCCCTGTTGGCTCCCTTTTTATTCTCTTTCCCCCCCAGCCCCGCCAGCCTGGGAGGGCTCAGATCCTGCCCTCTGGTCCCTGCTCTGCCCCTGCAGGGGTCAGAGGGGCTGCCGGCTGGGCGCAGAGCAGGGGGCACCGTTGGTAAATCACCGTGGGGCCTCCGGGTGGACCGATAGGGTGAACGTGGTTTGATGGAGAAAACTGAAATAAAAGTTTTTCCTGAAAGTCGCAGAATGTTGGAAGGGGTAAAATGTATGCATGATGCGATACTCAGTATGGACTCCAGCCAGCGTCCTGCATTGTTTGGGGGGTTTATTTTTTTTTTGTTGTTCTTTTTTAAGATTTACTTTAGATCAAAGATTTTTCTCTTGGAAAAGGAAATGCTGTCCCGAAGTACTTACACAGACCCAGGTCCTCGTGGTACTTTCCCGTTGGGTTAAGTGCGAGACCGAGGCTTAACCGTAAAACTCAAAAATCCTTCTCGACTGGGCAAACGTAGGCTCATACCAGTTGGATTAGAGTGCCTATAAAGAGAGGAAGAATCGGATTTTCATGCCCCATCGGAACATTCTTTAGTAGCAGTGGTCTCTCGTTAGAGTTTGCTGTCAGCTGTGGGTGAGTGGGTGTTGAAGTATTTTGGACAGGAGGGTCAGGGCTTTAATCATCTCCCATAAATATGGACAGCAAAGCAGGTCTGAGCTGCCTGTGGACGCCCACCAGGCAATCCTTTGCTGCTTCTCCTCCTTGGTTCCAGCTTTTCAGTCATTTAGATACATTTTCTAAAGCTGGTTTGTTATTTGTCGTTGTTAGCAAATGTCAGCAAGCAGTGGTCACAAGAGGGGCTTGGGAAGGGAAGACAGTGCAGATACATGGAAAAAGAGGAGCGTGTACTCTCCTCCTTCATCTTCCTTCCTCTTCTGTGATTTTCCCACCCCTGGCAGGACCCGATGAACGGCTCTCTCCCCGTTCATTGGCTGGAGTTCAGTGCTTTTGGGGGTTATCGGCCATCGTGTGCAAAGCCTATCACTTCTGCTTTCTGATCTACAGCTTATCAAAGGGCTGCAGAGCTGGTTTTCAGACTTCTTTTTTTTTTTTTTTTTTTTCTTTTTGTGGGTAGTTCAGTACCAGCCACTGTAGTGGGAAACAGCCAAATCCTCAAGTGGAAGCGTGATTTGACGTATTGGGAAGGTAACACTTAAAAGCAGACCTAGTTAGGTGGCAAAAGATTTTTTTTTTGTGGTTTCTTGAATAGCCATGCCCTGTCGGGAATGAAAATTGCAGTGAAAACAGATCTACCAGTGTTCCTGGGAAGAGGTCGGTCAGTTGAGCATGGAGTCTGTGGAGCAGAGCAGAGGGTATGTGGGAGGGGAAGGACAAGCTGGAAGGGGAAGGTCTCGGGAACCTCTTGCCCCGATGGTCAGAGTGCTCAGCAGGGCCAGTTGAAGACTGGGGTCAGCTCCAAGTATGTAATCCATGGGCTTGTTTACTCCGGGGTGGGTGGGTGGGAGTTCCTCTCATCCTATACTATGGACTAGATGATCTCTAGAGGTCCCTTCCAACTCTGTCGAGTCCGTGAATACGTTTTACAGAACCAGAACGCCAATTGTCAGGCTGGCGTTTCATCCTGTTACAGACCCAAAGCTTCTTCAAGCACATGAAAATGTACTTCGACAGCACAGGAAACCTGTTTCCCACCCAGCTCCCCCCCGTGAGATGAAAGCAGTCCCTGGTAGGATCCTGTTGTTTGTTGACCTTGGCACTCGGTGAAATGATTATCAGAGGTCAGAAGCGAGCATGTTTCTCAGACTGCTCTTTTTCATCTCTCTTGGCTTTATGGGATTTCCTGCTCATTGGCAAGGAAACAGCAGCTTCACCTGTGTCTGTGCAGAGGAATTGTAATTGCCTTCATGGGGCAACCTTATCTTCATTGTGAAGTGAAATGGAAAACTAGTATTTGTTTCAGCAGCTCTAGGTGTTGGTAAACAAACCAATTGGTTATAGGTATGGCAATTTCAGGACTTGTCTAAGAAGAAGAGTTATTCCAGTAGCGCTCTTTGGCAGTAGGTACTTGTGAGCCTTCCTGAGCACGCTGTTCTAGAGCAAGCACTTCTGTTCCTGAGGGGCTGGACATGGAGATACTCAGCCATAGCTTTAAATTCTCATCCTGACTCAGTCCACTATGAATCTGGATATGCAGACAAGCCCTTACAGTAATAATTGTGAATGAAGTGAAAACATGAAGTTGGTTTTTCTCCTCCAGCTTCTCTTCCTTTCAAAAGTGAAAGAACTTTGACATCATGTGTCAAAGTGTTGGTTGACTGTCGGCTGAACAGGAGCCAGCAGTGTGCCCAGGTGGCCAAGAAGGCCAACAGCATCCTGGCCTGTATCAGGAACAGTGTGGTGAGTAGGACCCAGGAGGTGATCATGCCCCTGTCCTGGGCACTGGTGAGGCACCACCTCAAGGGCTGTGTCCAGTTTTGGGCCCCTTCCCACAAAAAAGACATTGAGGTGCTGGAGCGGGTCCAGAGAAGGGCAACGAAGCTGGTGAGGGGTCTGGAGAACAAATCTTATGAGGAGAGGCTGAGGGAGCTGGGGGTGTTCAGCCTGGAGAAAAGGAGGCTGAGGGGAGACCTTCTCGCTCTCTACAGCTCCCTGAAAGGAGGGTGTAGAGAGATGGTGGTCGGTCTCTTCTCCCAGGTCACAGGTGACAGGACAAGGGGAAATGGCCTCAAGTTGCGCCAGGGGAGGTTCAGATTGGATATTAGGAAACATTTTTACCCAGAAAGGGTTATCAAGCATTGGAACGGGCTGCCCAGGAAAGTGGTTGAGGCACCATCCCTGGAGGTATTTAAGAGGTGGGTTGACATAGTGCTCAGTGACATGGTTTAGTGATGTTTTTTTATCAGTGAGGTTGATGGTTGGACTAGGTGATCTTAAAGGTCCCTTCCAACCTAGATGATTCTATGATCATTGCACTTTGCAGGAGGGCATCTCAGAGTATTTCCAGGCACAATGAGCTACTCGCAACACACCTGCTAGCTGGTCGTTTTAGTTATCGGTGCACTTTAGAAGAGTGAAAAGCTGAGATATTTGAGCTGAGATGTCAAGTCCCACTTGACATGAAGCCTTAAATGACTTGACCACAACCACAAAAGTAGTTCTTCCTTCTTTTTTCCAAGGGTTACATTGATTAGGGGCTTTGCAGCTGAACCCTTGTAGTATTGCACTGGGAATCCTTCTCCTTTCCCCCCCCCTTCTTTATGCTTTTGAAGAGTTGTAAGTACAAAGGGAACTCTGTTTTTAGTTGCTGCTAAATTTACATCCCAAGCTTTTCAGTTTTTGTGGATCTTGTGCATGGGAAACCTTTTCCTCATCCTACCAGTGTTGTCAGATGGAGCTAAAATTGTGGCAGCTCCAGAATTTGGGTTAATTGAGCAGGCAATTTGCTCCAGACTTCAGACTGAGTGGATATTTTAGATATTTAGTCAAAGGTGTAAAAAGCCCATGTTTTCAGACAGAACAGCTATCCACAAATTTGCCTGCTACTAATGGGAACTGTAATAGCTCTCTTAAAAATTTAGTCCTTGTGTGTCTTGAGCTGAAATATTGAAAGTATTACCAGCTACTGAAACTGTAGGTCTCGGCACCCAAAGCCATTCTGATTTGTGCTGTTGGTGAGGGTCCAGGTGTGAGCGTGTGGAACGAATCACTGTTTATAGAGAAAAAAATTGTACACGTCATTTTAAAATATAACATGTTTAGGAAATACGAAGTGTATTTCCGTGTTCTTGGGTGCTGCCATTTGCTCCGTGATCTGGCCTGGACCGAGCTCCTCAGCTGCAGCGGTAACTCTCTGCAGAGGATGCTGCAATCTGAGCCCTCGCCATGGGGCATGTCCCAGAGCAGAGATCTTGTAAGGACACGGAGGACCAGCCACACCACAGGAACCATGTGTGAGCTGCAGGATGATGAGTGTGTGAGAATAAAGGCCTAACGCTCAGCAGGTCCCAGGTCGGTGTCTCACCTCTTCTCACTCTAAGGCTGCTTCAAGGATGACCAGGAATCCTCCTCCCTTAGCTGCCAAAATAGGTGACCTTTCATGTCAGGCATGCTGGCAGAGATGCATTCATGCGCTGGTGTTTGGTAGCCACTAATCACCTGTTCACAGTGTTAATCATCAGCTTCCTCATCTGCCACGAGGAGAACGAGAGCTGGCTCCTGGGACATCAGCGTGGGCAGGGTGGCGGAGCTCTGGGGGCTGGCTGGGTTTGTGTAGAGTTGTCTTCTCAGATGACCACCCCGATACTTCCCCCCAACATGAAAAGCTCACGGGAGATCTCGTTTCCTCCTAAGCCCCCTGTGCTAAGCTCCCACTGACAACTGATCCCACTCCGTTGGATCTCAGCCACCCCTTGGATCAGTTGTCCTTCCTTCCTAGATCCTCTTTCTTGGCTTTCTTACTGCTCCTGGGTAATATCGCCCTGTCCTGAAGTGGTGGTTTCTGTTGCAGATTTCAGAACACTTTCCAGTCCTTTTTACAATAGTTGTTGATTTAAATGGGAAAAGTGAGCAGGAGAAGGTGGGACAGCACCTAAGACACAGCCAGGAGGAGACTAGAGCTCCCATGTCCTCATCAGTGTTTGAGCCTTATCCCAGTCCCGCCTATTAAAAGCAGAAAAGACATAGACATTTATATCTTTATATGTTTTTACCTACTTAAAGTTGACCTTTAGTGATTTTTGACGCTGATGCTTTTTGGGATTTAGAAAATGAAGAAAAAGTAACATTGCTGAAAAATAATTCTGAATCAGTGCTGCGTTTAGATTTATTTTTCACTTTAGTTTATTGTTTTGAAACATAATAATGATGATGATTAAAAAAATAGAGTGCACTTAAGGCTTTGCGTCAATCACTGATGGATTTTAAAAAAATACTTCAGCAAACAGCCAGCTTCTTTCTGACCATTCTATTCAAATTGTGGCAACAGCTAGAAGAATATTCCTGATCCACAGCAATGCCCCAACCAGCTGCCATTCAGTCCCATCTAGAGAAGTCATTTCTGACGTGTCCATTCATCACCTTCTCTAGTTGACGTAAGGCGTGTCCCAACGTGGCTTTTCCAAAGGGAATTGTGACAATGTGGTAGAGGGGTTTTCTTTCAAGTAGGTCTGGGCAGGGCTGGTGCTCAGCATCAGAAAAAAAAGAGAGGAGGTAGTTTGCTGGTGACGATAGCCCAGGGGGTGTCTGGGAAGAGGCATTTCAGTTTTGTTGGTGCCCCTGAGTCAACAGAATGCAGTTTTGCCAATGCTGCTGAAAAGCCATCACTCAGGTCTGGTTTCAAGCCACATAAAGATACTAATTCTAAAAATATGTGTAAAACTGAAGAAGGAAGAGAAAGAAAATGAGAGTACAAACCATCAGCAGGGAAGGTAGGCAGACAGTCAGAGGGTTTTTTTTATTTTATGTCCCCAAAACAAAACCAAAGGCAAAGAACCAAATCGAGTCATTTATATCTGCTCTTGGGTGGACTCTACAACCCCTAGACTGTCAACTGTATTTTTTGGCAAATGTAAAATTACAGTGGGGATCCAGAGTGTGCTGTTTCCTAAAGTGTTATAGGATAGAAACAGTTCGGTAGGAACTAGGTAGGATGGTCACTGTGAACGTCAAGGTGATGCATGTTGTGAAGATGGGCTGTTTTTTCTTGGTCTCTGACCAAGATCCCATGGGTTATGGTGCTGTGTCTCCTCTCTCTTGGGTTTTTTTTCCCCCATTTTGTTCTGGATATTACGATATGTGAATCAATTTAACCTTGCCTGTTTGCAGTCCACAGAGTATTTTGGACCAACAATCTGTACAGACAATGCAATTACCTCTGTCCGTCATGTGGAAGCTTGTTATTAGGAAATTTGATTTAAGACTTGAGCTGCTTGCAGGCTTTATACAAGCTCACTGCATAGGAATTAATTTCTTCTGTGCCCGACTCAGATTTTGGGCATTTGGATATAAGGTCTCTGTCAAAAGTAAAGGTCTTACTTACCTTTGTGCTCTCTCACTGCTTTAAACAGCTGTGATGATCGGTGTTACTGAGGAATCAGTGTTTACTCTGAGGGTGGTGAGACACTGGAACAGGTTTCCCAGAGAAGCTGTGGCTGCCCCATCCCTGGAGGTGTTTAAGGCCAGGCTGGATGGGGCTTTGAGCAACCTGGTCTGGTGGGAGGTGTCCTTGCTCATGGCATGGGCCTTGGAACTGGATGATCTTCAAGGTCCTTTCCAACGTAAACCATTCGGTGGGGTTGGTCTCTTCTCCCAAGTCACAGGCAATGGGACAAGAGGAAATGGCCTCAAGTTGCACCAGGGGAGTTTCAGATTGGATATTAGGAAACATTTTTACCCAGAAGGGGTTATTAAGCCTTGGAATGGGCTGCCCAGGGAAGTGGTTGAGGCACCATCCCTGGAGGTATTTAAGAGGTGGGTTGACATAGTGCTCAGTGACATGGTTTAGTGATGTTTTTTTGTCAGAGTTAGGTTGATAATTGGACTAGGTGATCTTAAAGGTCCCTTCCAACCTAGACAGTTCTACAATTCTTTGAAAAACACTAGGGAGAAGTGAGGACCTAGGTTGCTCCGCCATTGTATGGAAGTCTAGGGTATGCTGTCAGGTTGCATGCATGTAAAATAAGAGAAAAATGTGAAGGTAACGACTTGCTTCTGTTTTGTATTGATAAAGAGTTGATTAAGTGTATGTTGAAGTCAAACTGTTCTATATAATACTATAAAATTGTGATAACACTTTGTTACTTGGCAGATCAGAGTACTGATACAGAATCCCGTGTCAGTCATAGCTTTGTGAAAATGAAGTTTTACATGAGAAGATGTAAAAAGCAAGGGATGTGTTGCCTTTTTCTTCTCCGATTCCTGCTTTGGTTTCATATGAATTAGAGTAATGTTTTTTCAAGCAGAGTTAGACTGTGATGTAGCTGTCCTAACATTTGAAACTGTGTGAGTGTCGTGGTTTCTCTTCCCAAAGATCAACCTGTATCCCTCACCCCTGAGAATGTCCTTTTTTTTTTTTCCCGTTACTCTTGCGGGATGCCTTCATTCTGACCTACTGGCCAAACTGTCAGCAAATCCTAGTCATGGAGATGGGCCATCCTCATTTCAGTGTTATTTAGTCCTTTTTGTATTTGCTGGATCTGAATGCTTTAATATGTTGCCCAGGAAGAGTCCCAAGAATGGTGCAGAGACCTTAGATGCCAGTTGAGCTTTTAAGCCTGGGCTATTACTGCTCTGTGCGAACAAATCACGTAGTTTATAGTCTAGAAATAATTCATGAAAAATACAGACAGTCTCTAATGTTTATTGATTTAAGCTACATAGGTAATTTGCACAATTAGAATAACTGTGATAGACCATGAAACTTGATGTTTTCACTGCGATCCCATAATTTACATTTCCAGCTTAAGCCATTACTGACAAGACTTAGAGGTGCACAGGGACTCTTTTCCAGGCTTAAGAATTTTTCTTTAAAGCTTGAAGCTTCAGCTCAGAAAATTAACTCTTGACTGGGGATTTGTCACCCCTGGTTGTATTTCTGGGGTTTGCAGCCCAAAGCTTTGTTGATGCACACTAGCATTTTTTTGTCATTTTGCTTGATCTTTTCTCCTGAAGAAGACAGGGCTGAAAATCAGGCTGGATGGGGCTTTGAGCAACCTGGTCTAGTGGGAGGTGTCCCTGCCCGGGGCAGGGGGGTTGGAACTCACTGACCTTTAAGGTCCTTTCCAACTCTAACCATTCTATGATTCTGCCTGTAGAGTGAGGGCAGGCAACAGAATGATTCAGACCCCAATTTCTGTTTGGTAGCCAGCTGAACTCAGTAAAATCGTACTTGTTGTGAGTGAAATCGAGCCTGAATGCCCAGGAAACTTCATGGGAGGGCAGCCTGTTGCTGAAGGAGGATGGCACGTTGAAGAAACAAACCACAGCAACAGGAGCAGGGCTCTCCATTCCACCTCAGCCCACTGCAGTTGGATGCACTGGTGGTCTCCCTTCTTAAACCAGATGGGAAGCCAGTGCTGTGTGCCAGTGTCTGTGTCTGCATCCTCAGTAAACTGTGGCCTCTGCTGATGTATCCCAGATACTGGTATGAGTTGGTGTGTGTTGTTGCACGGATGCCAAAAGGCACGGCAGTTCATGGAAGAGTGATGGTGCTATAGCCCTAGGTCATGTCCGTCTGTTCCCCATGTCATTTTTTGCCTATACCATAGGGAGCGAGGTGCCTGAGATGCTTACTCCTAGCCAGCGTTTGCCTCTGAGGCCCTGGTAAGCCTCAGCGTGGCTTGTAAGATCTTCCACCTCTACTGTCTAAGAGGTGCACGGAGATTTCCAGTGCTCAGGCACCAAACCAGTTAAGTTCATCAACGCAGCAGCTCCCTGAGTTAAAAGCGTGGTGTGACTGTGAATAGTGAGGGACTTTTCTCCCAGTTGCTTTTCTTGTTGATAGCCCCCAGAGATCAACTTACCTGAAGCATTTCTGTCATAACAAAAAGTCACCCAGGCTGAAAACTAATCTCCTGTGGGCTTTTTTCCCCCCCCCCCCCGCTTTTCTCCTCCAGATCCTGGATGAGTCAACAAAGAAATGACACTTTCATTGTGTGCTTATGAGACAGATTCGGTGGGATACGATCAAGTAGTTTGACTCACGTAACCACTTAAAGTTGCTGGAAGCTGGTGGGAAATGATTTTTAGATACTAGCTGTCTTTACAAAGGGGAAAAAGAAAAAAAAAAAACAACACCCAAACAGTTCATTGCCAAGAAATTGGGCATGTTTAAATTATACATATATAACATGTTATAATTTATTGTGTTGGTAATAATTCAAAACTGGTTGTGCATTTCCTTTCCTGTAAATTCATTCAATGTGTCTGAAGATTACTGGTTTGTTTCTTGGAGTTTTATAGATTTATTGCATTTCTGAAGGGAAGGAAGTGTTGGTTTTGGCACAGATGCTAAGAATATTCTTGTTCTGAAAATGTGAAGCAGGGCTCAGTGCGCTGCTAATCTCGCCTCTTTTATGCTGATACAGGGAAGGGTGTAGTGGTTTTCTTGTCCTACATGTTATACCACCATGCATGGTTCTCTTCTTCCCATGAATTGTTCAAGTGATTGATAAAAAGAAGCAAAAACCTAGTATTAATAATTAGTATTAAAAATCTGTATGTGATTTAAAGCGATTGCACTAATTGCAGAGTAGTTCCTGCGCTTAGATTCCTGAAATGAAAAGTTTTGGAAAGGGGCTCTGACTCTTATAAGACACCAGATTTGGTTTCTTGGGACGAAGATGCTGTTGTTGCTTCTTACTTGAATATTGCTGCTGTTGACACATGGAAATAGGGTATGGATGAAATATATAGGGCCTGATGGTGAGACATGAGAGAGTCTGTGTCTGTGCGAGGGAGTGAACAATAAAATGGACAACTAAGAGTGTGGATAAAGCCAAGTTGTCAAGAGCTGGACAAGCACCAAGCAGAAATGAAAAATGCTCTATACTTTAGTTGGAGGAGAAAGTCATAGAGAGTAGCAGGACACGAGCCAGCAGGAGAAAGAGGGAGATGTTAACTACAAAGCGTTGCAGAAACTACATGACCATGACGCTTGGCTTTCAAAGCCTTTTGTTGGACAATACCATCATGTAACTGTGTGGTGTTATAAAGCGAGCACGACGCTGAAGAGAGGAAGAAAGTTTTTGTTGGAAAAGTTTGCGGGAATTCACAGAGACCTGAAACTGAAAAAACAAGTATCTTGGATACTCACAGCAACACCTCTCTCTTAACTCCCCTCTGGCACTGCTCCTCCTGCTGATTTAATTTTCCCATCACTACTGGAGGCAAGCGGGGGGAGAAGAGGAGGAGGAGGAGGGCATATTTCAGCCAGACCCAGCAAGGCAAACAGTTTGCTTCTGAAACATCTAATGCACCTGGAAACTCTGTGGCTTAGTTTGAAACGCATAATTAAAAAATGTGTCGAAATGTCAGTATTGGATCTCTAGCACCATGCCTATTTGAAAGAAGAGGAGGAAAAAAGAATATACCTTCATAGCTATCATCCATGAATGATGAAAAAAACCTTGAGAACACAGAGGTGGGCCGCTAGAAAGCATCCAAAAGCCAGGCATTATTTTCAATACATTTTAAACCGTTGCACAAAGATTTGGGACTTCATGGGTTTCTCTAGTTAGCAGGAGAAGCTGGATGCAGAATTTGGTATATAGCACTGCACACTGTAGTGAATAGACTGATTATTAGTTTGGAAATGGCTGCAGTGGCTGAAGATGCACCCACTGATGCTTACCTTCCCTTAGACAGAAGTTACCCCCACCTCAGCTTAGCCCTGCTGATGTTCAAGCCTCTCCCAACTGCTTCAGTGCAAAATCTGTTAGTTTGTAAGAATAAAGGCCACAGCTTTTCACCCTGGGATGATCTGGGGGGGTTCGTGTCTTGTGTGATCCACCTGGCTGTGGACGGAGCGTGCTGGACCTGAAAGCCATAGACCAAAGAACAAACTGAGCACAAATGAACAAAGTCAGGCTGTGGATTTTTGGGTCTGTACCTTTCAACCAGCTGTCCTTCAGGGGTCTGTTTGTAGAGAAAACATCTCTCTCTCTTCCTCAGCCTACTGTGCATTTGGGGTTTCCTCGACCACAGAAGAAAAAACATTGTGAGAAACATCCCTAGGAGATGAAACGAACAAAATAAAAAAAATTAAAAATTGAAGTCCTTCATTAAGTGAGCTCGCTGTGGTGGAGGAATACAGCTGAGGACAGCTGGTGGGTTAGTGCTGTGGCTGTGGCTAACTCTTCCTTTAGCTTTTTGAAGGGAGCAGCAGCCTCAGACCCTGCCTGCCTGTGGTTTAGCAGATAGTGTCCTTATGCACTGAGGATGTTCCTGGGTGGGAATGCTACTGTTTAGCATATTTGGCAACCTTTTTTTTTCCCCGGAGGGCTTGTTTCAGGGGATATATTCCAGCAGGGCAGCACTGAGCACCAGTGTCTTTTCCTCAGCACAGAGGTGTCTGGTAGCACAGATCAGGTTTTATTAACCTCCTAAGAATTGAGCCACCCTCTGTAAATATGGGGCTGGAGGTTCCTTTCTTGCAGTTTAATTTTTTTTTACTCTTTATGCAGTAAATTCCACATAAGAGTGAGGGGAGAGCAGAGGAAAAACAGACGCAGTGCTGCTAATTAAATTAGCCATCTCTCAACAACAAATAAATACCAGGCAGTTCAGTCTTGTAAAAAGAAATGCCAGCATGGAGCCCATTCTTTCTGGTTTAAGGGATTACTTGAATGCCCACATGTCAATGTGGGGAAAACGTGCAAATCTAGAGAGATTTATTTTGCCTTACCCTGTGTAATTGTTCAATTCCATCTTTGCACCTACTATTTTTGCCTTTTTTTTTAAAATCTATGGGGTGGTAGCAAAAGTTTTGAGGCAAAAAAATGTCATTCTTGAGGGGTGAAAAAAAAAAGGAGTGTAGTTGAGGTAAGAGAGAGAGGGGAGGGAAGTAGTGGTAGTGCTGAGGCTGTGCAAGTTGTGACCCTTCAAGGAGTCAGGTAGAAATGTGAAAAGTCTTTGTAAAGACTTCCAGTAGCCCTCTCTAGCCCAGCAGCTTGCTATGGAATTGTGTGAGAAAGCCAAGCGTTAATGTATTTCAATGCAATTATTGCTGATATCATATTATGGTTGTTGTTATATTTTGCTGTGAATTTCTGTGGCACAATTTTCAAGAAAACTGACAACTTTTCAATATATTTCTCGTCTCTTGTTGGTTAAAATAGAGAAGGCAGGGCTCTGATAGCAGCAACTGGGTTTAGACATAGAGAACTGTTTGCAGTTGGAGGATGGTTCATACATGTGCTGCTCAAGTTTAATGTATTATTCCTGATCTTATACAGGCGTTTTAAAAAAAAGAGTCAGTTGGCTTTTAAATTGGTTTTAATTTACTTTTATTCCTTCTAGAACAAGAAGGTACTGAACATCCCTGGAGGGGTTCAAGGCCGGGCTGGATGGGGCTTTGAGCAACCTGGTCTGGTGGGAGGTGTCCCTGCCCAGGGCAGGGGCTTGGAACTGGATGATCTTTAAGGTCCCTTCTGCCCCAAACCGTTCTGTGATTCTGTGTGGTGGGATGCACTGGTCCCTTTTTGGGTCCCTCCCGGGATGAAAACTGCCGCTCCCTCCCAGAGCTCAGCATCCAGCACTCCGGAAAGTGAGCCACAGGGTCTAAAAATGTGTTGGATGCGTGTGCTGAGCGCTTGAATGTTTGCAAGAATGGGAGGGAGGTTTAGGGAAAATTATAAACCTTTCTCAAGGCAAGAAAAGTGACTGAACCCTTTATCACTCCTTTTCATTTCCAAAATGTCACAACCACTCCCCTGAGCTGGGGAAGGTTGTCGTCAATTGTTTGTAAGCTGCTTGAAGGCCCTCTTTTAAAGAATAATTATTAACCTCTTTTCTTTTTCAAAACCTGCACTTACACAAAGCGTGTTTCGCTGGAGATGGAGTTACGCGACAGCTTTGTTCAGCACGGCAAAGAGAATTTTCCAGGAGGTATTTTCTGGGGGAGGTAAAATTGCCAGAGGCTGCAGGAGGGCCCTCTGCTGCTTCAGCAGAGGTTGGAGCTGAAGGGGCTTCAAACAAGGCAGTTGGAGCGATGCTTGGGGAGGGCTGGGAAGGCATCGTGCCTTGCAGAAGTGTGGGAGGACTGGGTTCCATCCCTGGTTGCCAGCCCGCCGGCACGGGGGCAAGAGCATCCATTATCTGTGGGCTCTTTTCTTTCCTTTCCTTCCTCGGATCCTGGCAGAGATGCTTTTTTTGGGGGTCGGTGAGCAGGGACCCAAGTGAGCCCTGGCTGCTGGGACAGGCTGCCTGCTTCTGGGCAAACCCTTGGAGAAAGACCCCCATGGAAAAGCCACCAGTGATAACTAAGGGTTTGCTTGTTTCTTTGTGGGAGACTCTGTACACACATCAATTCATTCTAATCTGCCCAGAAAGGTGGTGGAGTCTCCATCTCTGGAGACATTCAGAACCCACCTGGACACGTTCCTGTGAAACCTGCTGTAGGTAGACCTACTCTGGGAGGGGGGCTGGACTAGATGATCTCCAGAGGTCCCTTCCAACCCCATATCGCTCTGTGATTCTGTGAAATGAGTGGATAAATAACCCTTTCTCTCCCTTGTTGGGAGCTCCCATCTCCTTGATGGCAGCTCCCATCAGCTGCCGTGTGAGTTGCAGAGAAGAGAAAGAGAGGAGTAACAGTCAGGACAGGCAAAAACTGCCAGCAGGAATTTCTGAAATATTCCTCTGGGCTTTCCTAAGGGATGGCTCACTTTCCCAGGGACCGCTGGAAACAGGCAAGCACCCCATCACATAACGTTCCCTCTCTAGGAAAACATTTGGTAGTAGTTTAAAAAAGAAAACTTTACAGAGCTTAAATAGAGCCAAAGATGAATTTGGTTGAACCCTGATGCTGTGCATACTTTATTGGGGAGAGTTTTGAATCTCCAGTGCTGCTTGGTGTTGCTAGCAATAGGTGCAGGGCTTGCCAGTCATATTGGGGCTTTTAGCACCAATGGGCAAAAAGTTTTTTGGGCTTTTTTTGTTTTTAATCAAGTTTTTACTATGGTACTTTTAAGCACATGGCTAAACACAGCTTTTGTGTTTGGTTCGTCTGTATCAGCAGGGTCGTGGCACTCACAAAGACACTGCAGATTTTAAGCAATCATAAAATTAATGAAATCCTCATAATTATGAGAAGGGCTTAAATTTCATTCAATTTTTAAAGCAAACTGTTCTGGTGTTTTTCATTTCTATTCTGGCTTGTAATTACTCAAGGGTCATATAGCCTGGTTTACCTCTGCAGTCATAAGGAATAATTAAAAAAAGCCAAACTAAACTGGGTTTTTTGTTGGAAGTTTAAAGAGAGTCTTTAAGAAAATACAAAACGGTGAAGTGTGTCATTCCGTACAGCGGGAGTGACCTTTATCAGCATTAGTCTGGCTGAAGTAGGCTGAGTGATTCTTGATGCCTGCGTTGGGTTGTGTACAAAGCAAATAAATCAATATATTATCTGATTGAGGACAGGCTTGAACACAAGCTGGAAGACTTAAAATTTCTCACTGGGCTGCTAACTCGCTGTCTCTACCTGGCTCGGTGGGGAAAGGAGAAGGTGGGTGTTGTGGACGGCCGCGCAGGATCCACCCCTGCCCCGGGACAACAGGCATCACCGCCGGCGCCGTTTGAAACTCTTATTAATGATGTGTGCTTGAAGCTAGGTACCGAACGAATATTGTTAGTCTGTGATAGTGTAGCACTAAAATGCATTGGCGGGGAGAAGATGGGGCCTGGTATTTCTTCTGTGGGTAGATGCTTTCCGGCTTAAGGGATGCTCATCCAGCTCCAGCTAAAACAATTCAGTTTAAACTGGCACGTACAAGTTCAATTTGGCATTTTATTTAGCCTACAGATGATAAAGATACATTTTTATGGTTGCTCAGTGCCAATGTCTGAATGAGAGAGGTGTTAGAGAAGGACACGCTGCGAACAAAATCATACAGACTTTTCAATAGCTGAAAACTCTTAAAAATGCAACAGCTGAGCAGGTGGCAATGAAAATTCAGAAATCTGTTGTTCAAGCTGTTCTCTTTTGTTTTATTCTCAGAGATGGAGCAAGAATGGTCTTTATGGTTTTTGTTTGTATGGCTCTTGTCACAAAGAGGTCCTGATCTATGACCAGCCCTTGTAAGCACGACGATAATACGGTCATTCATTATTAACAGAGCAGAGGAGAAGTGGGGACCTCAAATACAGCACGAGACGAGCGAGTGGGGAAATGAGGGTATCAATTATGTATCTGCCATGTTGATGATGCTCTTGCAGAGTAGTTATTTTCCCCCAAGGGAAGAATCTGCTGGAAGAGGGAAGTGTATTCTCAGTGCCTTCTCTGGCAAAAAGTCTCCCCATCCGAGGCCTCACCAAGCCCTTTTCTTTAACCATTTTCCCCTCCTCAGGAGGACCTTGAGGCTTTGGTTAGTCCTGGGCTGGTGCCTGGCCCTACAAGGAGGGCGCTGCTGGCTCTGCCATAGGGAAGTGGGATCCTGGTTTCCAGCCCCACTTCCATGAGTATCTGCACCCTCCCAGGGCAGGCTGCAAACTACTGGGGCACTCTCCCGGCACGGCATCCCGGTGCGCTGAGCCCAAGGGGAGCAGCTTTCCATTTGCAATTTGTTCCAAAAGCCGAAGCCTTTTGATTATCTCTGCCTCGCTTCCGTAAACACTTGGTTCCCTGGAAAAATTGAAGTCCAAAATGTGTTTCAATACAGCCTTCAAATCTATATAAAGATAGCACTACAATTCCACTGGGGTTTTTGCTGTAGTGATTTACGGTGCCACCAGCTCGCTTGATGGAATGACTATTTCTTGACTGCGCAGGGAAGGGAGCACGCCGGTTTGTAAAGCATAACTGTAATCCCATCACAAAATTGCACTCAGACCTGAGAGTCTGAGTTTAAATTGGCAAAGGAAGAGCAGCTGGGCTGGCAGATATGTCAGCTTGTGCCTGATTTTTTTTTTTTTCCCCACCCTGGCCCTAATAAAGAACAAGATACAGGGAATAAAACAGCTGTTTGCTGCGCGGCCAGGGATGGAGAGAGTAATGAAACTTGATGCGGAATAAAAGTCAGCTGCAACTTGGCAACTGCCATTTCCTCATAGCAAAGGAGATGACTTAGGCTGTATTCAGAATTGTGATATTATAGGTATAGAGTGATATGAACAGTTTTTACAGGTTGTGGTTTTAGAGTTGACAAATTGGCGTTTTGAGTGAGAGGAACCGTGTTTAATCATTAATAGTTTCTTCTGAGCGTGTTGGAGGTTTATTATTATTGTTTATCCACGCTGGTATCTAGCAACAAAGACAAACATTTTAAAGGCAGCTAAAAAGCTGAACTTAAAAAATAAACACAGTTTTCTCTACAAAGGCTGCAAAGCAAATAGCTGTACAAACATTTGCGATGACAGCAACACTGAGAAATTTGCTGGTTGGATTTAAAAGTGTCCTTGACCTCCCCAGTGGGGTTCTGAGGCCAGCGGGGTCGCAAAAAAGAAACTATTTGCTTCGAGCTTGACTTACACACATTTGGACAAGTGCAATGTGCTGTTTCCTGTACTAGAAAAAAGGTGTTGAAGCGGTGCCAGTATAAAAGAAAATGTCACTTTAAAAAGGCAGCGCGGCAAGCTCCGGGCTGTCCTGTACGGGGGGATTTAATTACACGACTGATCAAATTGCTCCTAAGGTTTTTTTGTACGTAAATGTTCTGTTATTTGTAGATCAAGAGCTCCTTGTTAAAGTGCTTAAGCGTGAGGAAGCCTTGGAATGGGAGCCCACAAAACCAAACCTGTTCTCAGATGTACAAACGTGGTAATTGTGGAAGGTTTGGTTAAAAATAGTAATAATAAAGGGAAAAGCACATGTGTAATGTTTATACAGAATTGTACCTAGCAAGGGTGCTGGGTGGTCTGGAATGAGTGGGATGGGGAGGAGGGATGTGCACCTCCTTCCCTGGCTCCCTTTATGCAGAAGAGGAGAGCAGGTAATGGTGTTAGCACTTCTGGGTCCTCATTGCTTGGATGTTGGATGTGGTGAAGGAGTTGGGGCCTGCCGCAGTGAGGAGCAGCTCTCTCACCCACTGGCAGGAAGCTCAGGCACTGACCTTCTGCCAGGACTCTTCCATCTCTTCCCAAACTTTGTTCTGTTCCCACCCCAGCTCCATGGCACACCACCCAGCTCGGCCTCATCAGCAAAACTTATTTGCCTGACCCTCCTGTGCCAGTAGAAGGAACTGACTCGGTTTTAAGAGCCTAGGCAAAAAGTTATGTTTCTTCTGGCTCAGTGCAGTGATGAAGTGCAGCCTCACAAATGGTCACCAGCACGGTCGGTGGTTTCCACTGATGTTTCTGTTGTGGGGCTGTGAAAACACTGGCTGAGATGAGCAGGAACCCACTTGTGTGGCCAGCATCTCTATCCAGCCGTAGCTGCCTCCTGCCTCTGCTGGCAGCGGTGGTGGCTTCTGGGGACACGTCCAGCAAGCCTCTGGCTTTCCAGGTGCACTGAGAGAATGGCCAAAAGGCATGGGAGAGGGATCAGTGGCTGAGGGTAGGCGAGTAGTTAGGGGAGTAAAAGCCTCCCTTGGGATGATGTACACCTCCAGAGGAACCAGCCAGCTGAGATCTGAAGCATCCCCAGGCTTGGGTTTGCTTAGGTATGTAACTTTGGCTTTGACTGTTTTGGTAAGTTTGTGACTCAGCTCGGATAGCAAGTAGAAAGGGTCATCTGAGAGTGGGCTGATTCACTCTCTGAACGAGTCCTAGGTAAACATCTAGACCTGCCCATGAGTTAGCAGCCTGATGGTATGGGGGCTGCTGGGCAGAGTTTGCACCAGACAAGGTGGTTTGCGTTGGCCTCGTGTCTTTTGGTTTCCCTTTCCCCAGGTTCATCTGGACCGTGTTTCTCATCTTGTCAGGTTCCTGGGAACGCTGGGGATGGGGATGGATGTTCCAGCGGGGCAGCGACATGGCCATACCCATCGCCTCGGCTCTCTTGTCAGGAGGAGCCAGCACCAGGAACCTGCCCTTTCCTCAGCAGCCACCGCTGCTGCTGGGACAGGGCATCCGAGGGCTCCCGGTCCCTTTGGGGCCGATGGAGAGTAACTTTGCCACAAGCTGGAGAAGGGGGAAGGGAGCCAAAGGCTTCCCTGTGACACGCTTGGCCTGGTTTTATCTCAGCATTAGCATTCCATACCTGTTAATTACCACAAAAATGTTTCCTTTTAATTCCTGTTTACTACCACACGAGAGAGGGGCCACGTTCTCACTTCAGTTTATTTTCAGACTTCAGCAGCTATCTGCTGGGAAGTTTTACCGCTTGCCTGTAGCTAAAAATACTTGTTGTAAACCTATTATAGCTATTTTTCTCCCCCGTATTAAGGCCCTAACAAGAAAAGTCAGTAAGGAAATATTTCCAGCTCTGCAGTTCTGGTTTTCAGATGTGATGTTTTAAAAACATTATTACAGAATTTAACAAGATGAGTATGTGCAGCTTCCTTTTAGGTGGAATTACAAAATTATCCAAAAAGATTTTCAAGCTATAAATAGAAATCTATGCCGTTGTACACCAAGGAGATTCATCCCTTAATATTCTGACACAAGAAGCATTAATTTTCAGTCCTCAGCTGTTCAGAGTAGTTTGGTTGCTCTTTTATGTGCGCTGTTTTTAGTAGTTGTTGTTTTTTTTCTGCCCTCCCACATCCCAGTTACTGTGCCTGGATTTTTATTTTTTCTGTTCCTCAGTTTTTGTGGAGAGGTGCTTGGATCCAGAATTTGACCTTTGACCTGATGTTTTGTGTATCTGGAAAACGTAACCGTCTGGCAATTTTTCATTTGCTGCTCTTCACTCAAGTATTGGGGTTGAGGGGGCGGAAAAAAAAAAGAGGAATAAGGAGCCTGCATTAAACCTATGATCCCTTTCTTCCTGGTCAGAGCCAGCTGTGGTCAGGTCAGAGAGGAGGTAGCAAGAAGATTTTTGGCCAGATCACTTTCAAACTTGTATAACAGGGTTGCTGAGCCTTTGCTTATTCCTGGCTTAGGAAGCCAAAAGGAGGGAATTTAAAGAAGAGGAGGAAGTAGTGCAGGTGTCCTAATAAGGACTGCATGATGCCAAAATGTAAATAGTTAATCTGCAAACACATGCTTGTGGGCATATTGCAAGCATGAGGTCAGGTCCTTATTTTTATTCAGACCTTAAGCAAATCCCTAGAGTGTTTTGACAAGAACCAAGTGAGAAGAGAGGTGGTGTGATGGTAGAGGTACTACTGCAGTGCTCAGTGCACTGTAGAACCCCCCCCACCTCACATGCCAGTGGGTATAGGAGATGAGATCTGCCCAGGTTCCTGCACGAGAGATGTAATTTAGTCAGGTTGGGTAGCCCTGAATTGCCTGTGGTATTTCCAGTCTCTCTTCAGAGTGCCCTACAACCATAACTTTGTTTTTTTTTCTTTCATCCTGTAGAATTAACCCAGTAGGAGTGAAAATTATACTGTGAAGTAACTCTGAAGCTGCAGGTAACAGGTCGTTATCTGCATTTGGGTTGCATTAGCAAGAGACATCTTGTGGTAACTGATGTGATAATGTGGTAGCCTGTAACTTGACAAAACACCCAACAGCAGTCAAATTGATGTGATTATTGTGACCAGGGTATAAAAAAAAAAAAAGAAAAAGCAGCACTTAAGGTAATTTGTGGTTGGACTCGATGATCTCAAAGGTCCCTTCCAACCATGAAGATTCTGTAATTCTAAAGCAAAGATGTCCTTTGTGCTTTACCCCCAGTGAAGCACCAAGCACATCTTGAGCCCTAAAGTTAACACTGTTTTACTTACTGTTTCTTGTGTGAGGTAGTAGGAAGCCAAGGTAAAGTCCCCTCCTTGCTTACTGGGGACCGGTGTCCTGCAGGACTTCTTACCTAAGAGACAGCTAAAGCTACCTAAGAACTAAACAAGCTCTTCTAGGCAAGTTAATCCCGGGTGTACAGGTGAGTGAGAACTAGACTAAATGCATGTGGGAGGCAGCAGTGTTGCTTGGGACCTTGCTCATGTTCCTCTTCTGCACTCTGTAGAAGAGGATGGTGTGGCTGGGCATCCCTCTGAGCTTTTTCTCTGAAATGTGGAGCCCTGGGCATCTGTGGGGGTCACTCTCGGAGGGGGGGGGGGGGGGGCAAATAGGCTCCCCTCCTTCCCTGGTGGCAGCACCTCTGCTATTGGCAGAGTCTAGGCGGGGACTGGTCACAGGGGCAGAACGGAGTATGGCCTTTTGATTCCAGATGTAAAAAAGCTGAATTTTCCACCCCTTGCAGCGTTTGACTTTCTGCAGTGAGGTCACGTTTTGCTTGTGGCGAGATGGGGAGTTACGGGGTTCAGCCTCCTGAAGCCCTCTCTGGACTTTGGTCCAGTCCACGTGTGACTCGAACAATGTGAAGGGTGTTTGTGTGTGTATCCTTGTAGAAACCTGGAGGCATCCGGGCAATCATATCCTTTCCTGCCGTGGTTATCCCAGGAAGATCCCCTCTGGCTGTTTGAAGGCAGCAGCCAGCAACCCTCAGAAGTAGCCGCTACCCAGCCTGTTTAGCTCATCGCCAGCAGGAGGTCCAATTAACATTTTGCAATATTGGCAGTTCCATATGGAAACTACCATTCAGCCGCCCACATCTGAACTTCAGCTTTTTCGTTTCATTTAATTAAAACACAATTGAGTCAATTAGCTCATGACAGAGTTTCCCCAAAGTTAAACTCCAGATGTATGGCAAGGCGAAAGCATTCAGATGCCAATTCATTGTGCTTCTCGGAGGTAGATTATAGCTCTCCCATTTGACAGTTTATCCACTGGGGATTAGTTGCATTTTTTCCCTTCCAAGTTGAAAATAAAAAGGGAGAAAGAAAAAAAAGACCTGTCTTTCCATCTGGTTCTGGTCAGGAAAAACCGATATAACGTTACAGAATTTGAGTTGATTTATTGAAAATGGCATTGATAGTGTCAGGATGACTTCTGGTTTTTAATGACCGCGTCAAACGCTTTACCATGCACTGCCTTGATTTTTTTTTTTTTTTCCAGTAGGCTCCACCTAACCATACTCTGTAGGAAGGCGATGAGTTATTGTTCTTGTCACTAAATGGGGATAATATGCAGCTGCATAAACATGTTGATTTTGTTGGCATAAAAATCATGGCTTCCAACTCTGTGCCCTTTGGCAAGACTGTATAGAAAATCATAACACTGTCAGAAGAGGTTTTGAGGTCTCAATAAACCAAGATGACTTCTGCAGCATCTCCCTGCAGAGCACCTGGGTGCAGTGAGAGGAAGAGAAAAAATTACTGTAGTAGCTAACCAGTAGTTAATAAGCATAGAAATTATTCAGGCCCGAATCCACACATAAAGTAGCTTTGAACTGAAGCCATTGCATCTCCTGTTGTGTTTCTTAATTCGTTTATGGTTAGATGTGGCAATGCCCTGAGTCACCTGTGTTAGAACAGAAAGCTCACCCTCACACACTTTAAGGGTGATGTAGAGATACCATGGTCATGCTGCAGGATGCAGTGCAGGTGGGTGAGCCCTTAGGAGGTGAGTGGGTGGGAGAAGAGGCTGCAACGTGAAAGATGCAGCACCCAGAGGGGTGGAGGAAGAAGAGGACTTGCCACTTTGCCAGTACTGTCCTGTACTTAACAGCCCCAATGTGAGAAAGAATCCCTTAAATATGTATCCCAGTGCTCCAGCAGGATTAGATCAGTTGTGGAGAAGGTTGCTGGTGAGGGGACTAGAGAGAAAGAAGAAAGAAAAAACGCTTCTGACTACTCATTTGGAAGGTTCAGTAGCATTGCAATCCTGTAATATTTTTTTTTTTTGTATGAGAAAGATTCAAGTGACATGGTAGAATAGGCTGCCCAGGGAGGTGGTTGAGTCACCATCCCTGGATGTGTTTAAGAGCCTTTTAGATCTGGTGTTGGGGGATATGGTGTAGGGGAGAACTTTGTAGAGTAGGGTAGATGGTTGGACTCGATGATCCCAAGGGTCTCTTCCAACCTAGACGATTCTATGATTCTCATGTAAAGTACAGTGACTGTTTGTCTTGTGGAAGGCCTATGCATGTTGCATCACCCATGATGTATATGAATTCCTGTATCTTTGTAAACGGGTGAACTTAGCTGCCCAAGTACAGCATCAGGTTCTTCCTGGTGTTCTCTCTCTTACTCATGGCTGAATGGCCCCAAAACTGCTTTCTGCAGAGGACCATGACTCCCACTCCCAGTTAGGATGTTCTTCTTTGGGAAGGGAAGAATAGTAGGTTTCAACACTACTTGTTAAGGAAAGTGGAGGAACCCAAGTCTTCCACCTGCCCTGTAAATGAGCTAGGCAAAAGTATGCTGATTTTTGTCGACTGACCCAGGTTGAGGCACAGAGTATGTGCCAGGCTCATGGCTGGAGTGTCCTGGTGTCCTGGCTGCAACTGTGAAGCTGATTTAGGCTTCCTGCCCAGCCCAGTCACCAGCTCCCACCCCTGGGACACAGCCCGCTCCTCACCCAGCCCTGACACTTCAGGTGTTTGTAGGATTGTGCTGAAGACTAATTCACTGAAGTGGCCCAGATTAAAAATAACCTTTTAAAAAAAGGAAAGAGGGAGGAAAGGGGAAGGCATTTTTGGTCGGGATCGTTCAGAGATCTACTTGCGATGAATCATAGAATGGTTTGGGTTGGAAGGGACCTCAAAGATCATCAAGTTCCAACCCCCCTGCCATGGGCAGGGACACCTCCCACCAGACCAGGTTGCTCAAAGCCCCATCCAGCCTGGCCTTGAACACCTCCAGGGATGGGGCAGCCACAGCTTCTCTGGGCAACCTCTTCCAGTGTCTCACCACACTCATAGTAAAAAATTTCTTCCTGATAAGGAAGCCCAAGCAACAGTTGTATTTTTACAACTGAAGGGATGGTATATTTTTTTTTAGAGTCAGGAATAAGCAGATGGAAGTGCAGAGAAGAAACTTCTCAGGCTGACTTCATCACCAAAGCCACTCTGCTGCGAAACTCCAGTCTGGGATGCTGTGTTAATGTACAGCGAAGCAGAGATTTCAGATAGTTTTAATGTCATGAATAATGGCATCTGTACCTTCAGAGTCCAGGGATCAGAGTTTCTCAGGCTCCCAATAGCACGACTTTTGACATACACACCTAAATTCTGCCTTATTTCTTTTCCTGGTTGTCACCCTAAGTGCTTTTTACTCCAGGATCTTAAGGATCTTTGTGACAAGAATAAACTAATTAAACTTTAGTTATTAGCATTGATTCCAGTGTACTTGTTATCAGTTTGGAGTCTCTGTAAGACTAAATTAAAATGATTCATGGTTTTCATATCATGTGTTGTTGTTGGCCAGGCCACACAGCACAAAACTCCATTTAAACACTGTTAAGATAAGGCTTATTAAACAGCAGTTCTATAAGACATTCCCTTCTAGATTACAACAAAGTCTATCTAATAAACTCTTTCTCATTGGGTCTAAATGTGAGTGCAGACTAACATGAGAGAGAATCTTACAACTATTCAGATTCAGTAAAGGATTCTTCTACAGAAAAATCTTCCAAGTGTACTCCTACTTAACTACTGAGATTTGACCTTTTTTTAAATCAACAGTTACTCAAATTACTAGTAGTAAACTACAAGCAAGGATTTTGGTTCATATACTTCAAATAAAAAAAAATTAAATTATTGTTCTAAAATACATAAAAAACATATTTTCAAATCAAAATACGGTTCTACAAGAAAAATAATAGCATAAGGACATCATGGTGTGGAGGCTTTTTTTCCATATATCTTGTATTAGTCCTAATATCCAGTTGCGAGGTTAGGTTCTTCTGCTGGCTTTCCACTTTCACTGCCAAGAGTAAAAATGTACAGAAGTGAAAATAGAGAAAAACTTATGGTATAAATGTAGCCCTCTTTTTCTTATAATGAATTTTCTTCAAGTCAAAGCTTTTAAAAAATGGTCTTACTGTGTTCCAGGTCAAAAGGCCCGGAACCAGCAGAATCAACAGCTATTTACTTCAGAGAAATTTATATTAGACTTGCTTGAAATGATCCGATGGATAGCTTGGTATTGCATTTTGCTTTTGTACAGTTAGTTGTAAGTTCTTACCAGAAGAAGGTGTTAGCATGTGTCAGTGCTGACATGAACATCTCAGTGCTGAAGTGGACTGTGCCCCAGGAAAAACTATGATGAATTCACATGCCTGTTTCAGCCCCACAACATCTCTGGAGTTCGTTCACAGCAGAAGAGTGTCTCCTAGGAAGCCACAGGGATCACTGATGCTTATTGCAAGTAGCCTTTCTAGGATAAAATGCGTTCAGGCATTTCCATCTTTGGCTGTTTATAGGGAAGCTGGTGTTATCCATAAATTGGTCTCATCTTTGCTGGCTGCCCACAGGCTTGGGGAGAGGCTGTCCTTTTCGTGTCCTTCATCTATCTCATGGCCTGTGCCCCCATGATGTGGCTTCACAGTGTCTCAGAGCTATTGTTGGTCTTTTACAACAAGATCTCCGCTGTGCATGACACCAGTATGCATGGTTCATATACTTACTTTTTGTCCTTCTTGTGTAGACTTTTTTTCCCTTCAGATGTAAAATCTACTCCTAGGGCAAAAGACTGGAATGTAGTAACATAAACTATGCAGGCAGTATAGTCAAAAGTCCTGATGTCAAACTTAATAATGGTATTTATTGAAGTCACTGAAGTGACTCACGGGCTTTTTGAAGATGGTGGGAAGAAGGCAGGACTTCAAGACACTGTACAAATAAAAGAATAACACAAGTGACCAAGCTCCTCTAATCTTGCAAAGCTGTTTCCTATCATCTCAGTGAATATGTATAACATTTATAATGATTAATAGAAGGTACATAAGCTCTCTGAGGTGAAAAATACACTGCTTTATTCTTGAATAGTACATGACCTATAAAGCAAACAGTGTAAATCTTAAACATCAATTTCCTGCTGAGTATTTCAAAGATGAGGAGTAATAGCTTTTGAAAAGATCTTTCCATAAATGCTCTGGAACGTCATTGCTGAAATTGTTTGATTTTGTTGGTTTTTTTTCTAGGCAGTTTATTAATTGGTAAAATGTGCTACCTTATGATTACTTTTGAATATAAATAAGTCCTTTTTCCTAGAAATGTTTCTTTGTCTTAGATTATTTCTGAGATCAGTGTTTGGCCATGCTTATTCCTCCTTTCCAGATATGTATTTGGGTCCCTTTTTTCAAATGAAGGAACTGGTACAAGGTCAATGGTTTAGTGAACTCCCAATTGTGAGCACTTGATGAACTCATTTGATAAATCAACTCCTCCTCATGTTTTATTGTCGGAAGGAGTTAATGTTGAATCCTGTTTCTGAAAGTTGCAGTCTTCCTGAATGGAATTATTCACCACTAAATGGATCTCTTTTTTCATATGTTAGCTCATTTGAAGCAGACACATTTCTTTTGCTAGGATGAATATCGTAATTTCAGAGTTAAATATTTTCAGCAGAGGGCAAAGCAGGGACTGGTGCAAATCCGTGTTTCTCTGTGGGGAGCTACTGGAGCCATAATTCTCCTCCGTTCCTGCTGGAGAAAAAAATTTAGATGAGACTTTTGTGAAAGTGGTTGCCTGAAACAGACTGGACTCCATGAACCAAGAGGGTTTGAAAAGATATATGTTTATAAAGACTGAGCTGTCTGTCACCAGGGTGCAGGCTCTTCACATCAATAACCCAGGCTTTCTAAGCTGGTGGAGACAAGAACATGGGTTTTGTCCCGCTGACTCCAAGGAGCGGGTGGCCTTTCGCTCTAACGAGCTGATGGACTGCCTCTGCCAGTGAGATAATGCTTGGCTCCTGTCCCAGGATAAAACTCCAGCCACCAGATCCTGGTCTCGTCTCTTCAGCACTTCACTTCTGATTCTTTGGGTTTACTAGCACGGATTTTACAGAGCAACCGTGTCTTTCCACGTCCCTTAACACCATGGGAATCTTGTTTGGGAAGGACCTCAGGAGGTCACTCAGTCCAGTCCCTCACTCAGTGTAGGGCTATTACTGACAGTAGGTGAGATCAGCCCTGGTTGAACCTTCAGAACCTCCCAAAACTTGCTCCAGTGTTGTGCCACCCAGCTCTGGGAAGCATTTTCCTTATGTCTAAGCCGACCCTCCCCAGCCATAAGCTGTGGCCATTGCCCCTTCTTAAATCAACTGGAATTGTAGCTACCCTCCAAGTAAATGTACTTTTCCCCTAGATCCAGTTTCCAGCAGAGGCATCAGTATTCCCTAGGGGATTGTACGCCATAGGCAGTGACTCTAAGCATAGACAAAAGCGTGATCCCTAATTCCAGGTGAGGCACCCCCACAGAGGTCCTTCTGCTGTCCCATGCCGCTCTCTTTCTGCAGAGCTGCTCGCTGCCTTTGGTGGTCTTCCCATCCCCACCTCTCACCTGGCTTTGCAGGGTCTGTAGGATGGTGGCTGGTTTGTTTTAAGGGAGTCTCAGCTTAAATGTTCCTAAAGATGACCCTGTTGCATTCTCTAGGGTGCACAAGTGAGGAAGCTGAGGTTTTGTACTTGTGCAAGGGGTAGTCATATCCGGGTCCTTACAAAAAGCTTGGCTTTTTATGTTTAAAGCTCATTATCGTGCCTTTAGTCCATCTTATCTCTGTGCTATAGATCAGAAAGTACCCAAGGAAAACACTTAAGTAGAAGCTTTAAATTCTGATGCATCTGAATAACAGTAATTTATCCTGGAGAAGTTTTCCATCTGTCTGACAGTACAGAATTTATTACATTCGATGGCATAACACACTCAGATTTATTGGTTTAATGCTATCATTTTCATACAAATTTATCTCTGGTTTTAACTTCATAGACTCAATGAAGTTATACAATAGATCTTTTTCCCCAGTACTTTATTTCAAAACTTTGGAAATAAAGTTTCTTGGACTCTGATTGCATTACATCAGCTTTCTCACAGAACAGATTTTTTTTTTTTTTTTAGCATCCTGGATCAATCTAAAGTCTAGGACAAATATAGGACTCATTAAATGCCATTTGTCTGAGAAACAGAATAATAAGATTGCACCATGATGTTATGTGTCTGAATATGTGTCTTTTTAGCAGCTAGGACACAGGACCAGGATTCAGGAAGCCATTTGGCAAACATAAAATTAAGCACTTAACAATTCTGTGCTTCATATTTTCCATCTGTAAAATGGGGACAGTGATATTTCCTTCTTTGAATAGCACTTTCTGATTTAATGATCTATGATTATCACTATTACTGTTGACAATGGCATCAACTCTGTTCCGAATTGGTTATAATTAGAATGTTTAGATGAATGAAAGCAATTACAGAGCCCTTATGCCGCAAACATTTAAGCCTGTGATTAATTTTATGTACGTAAGTAATCGCAGTTACTTCAGTGAAGCTGCTCACGTGAATAAAATGAAGCGTATTTGAAGTGTTTGCAGCACCACGAATGGAAGGCACTAAGAAACCTCAGCTCTTAAATAGAAATAGATAATAGTAGAGTTCTCAGGGAAATTTCCGGGAAGTTTATTTTAACGGTATGCTACGGCATGTTGTGGAATGAGTCTTATTTTGGTTCACAAAACTTGATGTTACAGCCATCGATGATAAATATTGGCTTTCATATCACTCAATATGTTTTTGCAGAAAAGTAATCCTTCGTTAAATTTTGGCTACAGCCCAAAAGCTTATTGTTAAATACGTTTTGTTAATAAGAAGTCTGAGTCATGGCAGGCTGTGCTGCGAATGAGTGATTACCAGGGATATCAAACAGACCTATTTCCATTCCACTGCCAGAACAGTTATCTTTAGAGCTCATTTAAGAAAGGATTTGTTCTACTCAGAAGAAAATAGTTTAAGTTTTATATTGTAAGGGTTTTGTTTTCTATACGATGACAGCTAGTTATTCAGCTTTACCAAAGATAAAGTCACCCAAATATGTGTTGAAAGAAACTCTCCAGTAGTGATGAAAAACCGCAGAACCGTGCAGAGGTGCCAGATGTGCGTGGTGAGAAGCAGATTCTAGCCTGCTGCAGCTGAGGTGCTGAGCCCAGGGCTACCTTAGGTGGGGTCTGGCTAGTGACCACGGGACACAGTGAAATGCCCTTTGGCTGCCTTCTGGAAAAAGAAAACACATGGACCCACACGCAGCCTGTTGCAATCTGGTAGCAGAGGAGTTTAGCTGTCGGGTACCGTTTTGGGGTGCATCCTTCAGTTACCTTTATTTTTCTTGTTTGAACAGTTGATGGCTTGGATAAGGCTTCAATCGCTAACTCGGATGGACCAGCCCCAGGATCCCAAACTCCCCCCTTCAAGAGGAAGGGCAAACTCTCCACCATTGGCAAAATCTTTAAACCATGGAAATGGCGGAAGAAGAAGACGAGTGACAAATTCAGAGAAACGTCGGCAGGTATGTCTGTGGCCCTTTGGTGGCAAATAGTAGAAAACACTGTGATGGCTTTGCAGAGTAATATTAGAAAAGCTCTTGGAGCTTGTTAGATGGCAGGGATTATTTAGGCACAGTATTTGACATACGGAAAAACAGTTTGATCCTTGGTGAGGAGAACCGTAACCTTGTTCAGCTTCTGTCCTGAACCTATCACCAAAAATATGTAGTTTATGTGTTAACTGTACATTATGTGTGATATTCCTTTGATGTTGACAGTACCCTTTTTTTTTCTTTCAACTAAGAAACACTAGGCTTTATGTGACATATTCTCAAATATGTTGGAAATGTCTGTGTCCTCCTGATAGTCAGTGACTTGGATTATGAAACATACTTTGCCTTTCTGGGAAGTTTGGTCTGTTCAGAGGGGAGAAGCAGGTGTGGCTGTGCCCAGCAGAAAAATCAGGATCAGATTTGCTACCACTGTCTTCACACAGGCTGCTCTACCCCTTCACTCCCCCATTGGCAAGGCTTGAAGAATGGTCTGCAATAAAATGCTGTGATTGGATTGTGTTCCTTCTGAAAAAGAGGAGGATTGAGGGCTGGGATTCAGTTAGCTAAATGCAGCTGCTTGGTGCCTCCTGAGATGCTCTGGGGTGTCCTGGCTGCTCTCCCAGAAGGTTCTGTATCGTATTTGCCATCCCTGTGAAGACATCCCCAAAACCCTGGGGCATCTCAAGTGGCTGTAGACACCCACGTTTAGGAAACTGAATGCCATCCTGCATATATGTGCGTGTGTCTCTGTGTGTCATGGCTCTGGCCAAAGCTTTCTCTAGAAAAATCCCAAACTTCGGTTTTGGGATTCGGATGTTTTATGTTGTGCTCCTCTGAATTTGAGCCTAATCAGAGTCCAGGGGGCATCTATGAGCTCTTCAGACTCATTACCACAGTGCAAGCCCTGTCTTCCATGGCTCTAGGCAATAAACCCAATGCTAATCTCCTGAGGTATCCTCAGTAGGCTCTCCTGAACTCTTAGGAGTAGGCTGCTTGACGTTTTAAACCCATAGCAACCCTTGACAATTACAGCAAGGAACTCTGTGGTTTTGCAGTGTAACTTCTAAAACATGCTTTATTTACACAAAAGGCAAAAAGAAGTCATCTTCTCTGGTGCCATCATTATTCCAAGTACCAGCTGAAGTTTTGGACAGTCTTTCTGAGGTCCTCAAATCCTTCTCTCAGTCTCTCTCTTCTTTGTTTGTTTTTTTTTTTTATTATTTTCCTGGGTACCCTACAACAAAACCCCCTCAATTACTTCCACTACTGCAATTTAAAAAATCCCTTCAGTCTGCTATTTGCTTCACTGCTTCCAGTTTCCTTCAGCTTCTCCAGTACTTTCATCATACTGCTTGAGCAAAGTTATTTCTAGTTAATGACTCCTGGATGTTCAGCAGCTACGGTTGGACAGGTATGTGATTTTATATGCAGTGAATTCTCCAGAATAATCATCATTCATAAGCTGTGTATACAGACATTCCTCAAACTGTCACAACATATTAGCATGTGTTAAATTATTATGCCATTAAATAATAATGCTTGTGTCATCTTGCAGTTTTGTTTTTTTTTTTTTACAAATCAGTATTTGGTAAATTCACGTTAAATACAGTATTTCTTATGTAGTACCATCTTTCTTTAGAGGCCTCAATCCAACCTTACAGGTGTGACACATCCATTCTTATAACACCGAGGCAAAGCATGTGTTTGGTTTTCTTTTACATAGGAGGAACTTAAATTAAGGTCAGCACTTCCAAAAATGCCTCCTTAGTTACTTGTCAGTACTTAATTTGCCTGTCCTGTTTATGGTGGTGTGGTCCCTCAAGTCTTTTCAGGGGTGTGGAGAGCCCACAGTTCCCATCAGCACTGATTGCGGGTGGAGTTGAGGACAGTTTATCTCAAGGTGAGCACCTGAAAAATGGAGGTGCCTCACAGTAGGTGTAATGGACAGAAAACATTAAATAATTTCAAAATTGTAATGAAAATCAAGCTTTGAAATTACGCTATAGATACAAATAGACAAACTTTGAGCCACAAAAGATCCTTTTCAGGTGCCGTACAGCTATGGGAGTTTGTAACAGGGTTTTTATCTCTCCCTGAACCTTCATACACCTCGACCGTCAGGGCTGAGGTACTAGTGACATTACAGCAGAAGGTGTGTAACGTTTTACGTTCTGAATCTCTGGTTTTGCCACTGTGTGCTCTCAATGCGTAGCTGCATTTATTACTCTTAGGAAGGAGGTGGTTATTGGGAAGCAGTGTCCCTCTTAACGACCTCGAAACTCGTTTTCAAGTGATAATTTGTCATCCCGGTTCTCTCAACTGTGTCTGTGTACTTCCACTGCCTCCTGTGTACTGGCACCAGTTCTGCGATGAGCAGATCACAAACGTGATCCAACTGAAAACAAATCCAGGAAAAACATAACAAGAAGGAGTAGTTTTCACTCTTCAGCAAAGGTTAT
>QJSC01000757.1:1256691-1330974 GCA_003697955.1 Calidris pygmaea | reverse complement strand
AACACTTGCTCCTCCATAGAGGAGGGATGTCCCCGCTCTTAAGTCCAGTCAGAAGACTGTGTGTTTATAGTACTTTGTGGCAAAAAATCACCTAACACACTTGATGAAGTGCTTAATGTATCTTGGGTATCTAGAAGTATCATCTCCTATATAGACTTTTAAATTACCTTGAAAAAGCTTTGATTTTTTTACTGCATTGTTTAGCTAGCATCCTGCTAGATAACCATGTAGTACGTACTCGAGCTCTTAGACAGTAAAGGCTACTAATATATTTAATAACGTAACGTAAAACAGCTAATAAAACCCCCAAAACCATTCTAATGCTCTGAATAATACAGAATTTTGGAGCCTGTATAGTTTGTGAAGAGTAAATATACAAAATTCAATGTCTGCCCTGGTGAACCAAACTTAAGATGTTATACAAGAGGTTTGGGAATTTTTGATATTTTTGCATTATTCAGTAGATTGATTTTATTTTTTTTTCCTCTAAGGAGTACATATGCTTTATTTTTAATAAACTTCTGCTTATTCATCCTGATACACTATAAAATTTAATTTATTTGGGTGGAATTATACAAACATAGTGACATAGGGAATTTCAGGTTTTCATAACTTTTATATTATTTCATATAGTCAATATATCAGCTTGTATTTGTATGTCCCAGTTTACATGCATTTTGACAACTATTACAGTATTTAGTGCTTTTTTTTTTTCCCCTTAAAATTATGCTCTGAGTTCTGTAATATCTGAAGATCTTGACTTTCACCTCAAAACCAGCAAGACTGCCTCGCTAGGCTAGGGAGAGGGAAAGAAAGTAAACCTGGATGATATGAATCGTAAGAGTTCTAAACGTAAATAAAAGGGTCCCAAATTATTTTCCCCCTAAATTTCATATGAGAGTTTCACCCCTTATGACTCTGCAAGATGTAACCTACAAATTGAGGTATTTGGCTGTGCGACAGTGGTACAAGAACAGTTCCCAGAGCTTTTATGTTGAGAAAGCAGAACGTATCTAAGTACTGATTAATCTCTACAGAGCAAAGATTTGGAGAACATCTTCAAGGCAAATATGGTTCATAGTCTTGCTTAGGTGTTATGGCTGTTTGCCCTCCTGTCTACATATAAAGCTTTTTCTTCCAAGTCTGGCTGTACTTTCCATCCTCTGCCAACAGCCGGTTGTGGGCCAGGTAGGTCTTTCAGTCATGCTGGTTGCCCAGTAGTAGTATTAGTAACGCTCGTAGGAGTGGACCAGAATAAGTCATTTTATGTGTTGACTTCCAGTGCCCTCCTGCAGTTCCTCCTCTGTCTTGGCCAGAAATGCAGATGACCTCCCCACGCATTTCTGTATAGAGAATAAAGTATCTAAAGGGTGAGTTGAAGGATGTTGGAGCCAGACTCTTTTCAGTGGTTTCCAGCGATAGGACAAGGGGCAACGGGCTCAAGCTGGAACATAGGAAGTTCCATTCAAATATGAGAAAAAACTTCTTTACGGTGAGGGTGACGGAGCACTGGAACAGGCTGCCCTGGGAGGTCGTGGAGTCCCCTTCTCTGGAGATCTTGAAGACCCGCCTGGATGCAGCCCTGAGCGACGTGCTCTGGGCAACCCTGCTTTGGCAGAGGAGTTGGATCAGATGATCTTTAGAGGTCCCTTCCAACTCTGACAATTCCGTGATTCCGTGAATAATAGGGATAAATTGTACTGATCTGCAGCACTAACTGTAAGGGGTTGTGTCCCCAGAAATGCCAGAAACAGCCATAGTGCTGGCCCCAGCTCCATCAGGAATAAGCTGTAGCTTTTCAGTGCAAATCAGGCTAGCTTGCAGTGAAAGCATATCTTTGCATGCTTGAGCACTGTTTCTCTATCAGGAACCCTTAGAGCTGTAGGAAGATACTCGTTTTCTTTTAAACTCCATGTATGTAAGGTATGGAACCACTTACTTTCGTGTATGTGCTTCCTGTGAGGCTAGAATTTGAAATGAGAACTGGTTTGTATTGCATTCACCCTGCCTCAGATGGTAGTTTCAGGAGGAGGAAAAATATTAAAAAAACAGTTATCCCTGTATTTCTTGAAAAAACAGACCCAGGACCGACGGAGGCCGAGAAGATGCCTTTACTTGGCAAGTTGCCCCTTGCTGCTTTCGAACTGACGCAGCAGAAGAAACTTCCTTATCTGACTTGAGAAGGAAATGGGAAAACATCCATACAAAAGAGAAATCCTGTCTCCAGGAAATCCTCTTCCTCGGGCTACTCAATGAGAGATGTATTTACATTACGGAGCAGGGTATGGGTATGTACGTGTGCCTGCGTGCGTGCATCTCACATGCAGGAAGCTGATTTCCTGGCCTGAGACCATGGGACAGGGCAACGATCGTCACATTTATTGCCTGTTCTCCTAACAGGGCTGCAACTTGATAAATCCGAGCGCAGCTGGAGAAAGAGTTGCTTCTCAGACAGACCGTGGGCTATTGGAAAGAGCTCTTATTGCTTTATCTGGGGTTTCAATAGGCTTTTTGAAATAGGTTCTTGCTGCAGCCTTGCCAGGGCATGCACCATGCAGCACTTTGACAAAATCTCATGTGACTCTCTTTGGCCAGCTACTGAAAGATTCTAGTAAACAGCAAATACCACAAACATCAAAAAAAAAAAAAAAAGATGGAGGACTAGATGTGGAAATATTTGTGCTGATGTGGGAATGATGGATGGAATTTTATTTCCTTTAGCAACGTATTTTCCACGCTGTGTCTCAGGAAATCTGTTCTCTGGGCACTGGTTGTATGCTTTCTGCCTTGAGGGCTTTCAAAATTAAGTAAAAACGAACAGAAGATGGCATCATCTCAAGGGTTTCTCCCCTCTGCAGCGTTTTGCAGTGAAGGAAAAGAAGGGCAGCAGTTCGTGTGTTGGCACGAAGGAGCTGCCGCTTTAAAGCTCCACTGCAAGAGCACACGCAGACAGGGAGCAGAAGGCGATTTTAGCACCTACGAGGTCAGAGAGAAATTAAAAATCAGAATTCTCTTGAGCTTCACTTGGAAGAACAAAACTAGAGACTGGAGAGCAACCAGGATCTCACAGCACCCTCTGAGTCAGAGAATGGGTTTTAAGACTGTCGGAGGTTTGTAGCTGCTGGATATCACTGAGCAGCCTCTTTAGAGGTGGTGGTGGGGGAGATTGCTTTTTGAGGTAAACTGTTCTTATGATTAGTCTTACTATGATTTGTATTGGGCTAAAAATACAAATGCTCGTGGCATCCTTTGGATGAGTAAGATTTACTCAGGTAAAGGAGGGCTGCATACAGTGTGATTAATTCACACACTTTCTGACGGTTCACACACCTGAAATCAGGGCAAGCTTTGCTTGTGACTGCAGTAGGGGAAGGATTTTGACGTGGGATTTTTTGAGTCTGCTGGAGCATGATGTCTGGGAGTGGAGCCCACCTCACCTCAGGCTTCCTCAGCAGGCAAGGGCTGATAACCAGTTACACTCACAGTCAGGACTGACTGGTTTATGTGGGCGATCTCAATACGTACATGTATACAGGTGGAGAAATTATTTCCATTTTATTATTGCTTAATGTTAGAAACAATGTGTTGATGTTAATGTTGAAATGTTTTTTATATATTCACGCTTTTGTATATACATGTATATATCTATATATATCATTGATACGTGTTAAGATATATATATATATTCACAGAGATATATATACACACACGTTATTGTATACAGAAAAGGTTTGTAGTACTAAGATCAGCTGGTCACTCGGCTTAAGGATGGTGGTACAGCTAACAGTATTTATCATATATTTGGTCGGGAATAGTACTAGTCATCTACTCCTGAGATCTAGGATCTCTGTAAGATCAGAGATTGCAAAAATGATGATCAGCAGGAATAGAGAGACAAAGGGGTGCTTATGGGAGAAGCAAATGGGTAGCATATTGTGGCAAGTTCTACTATAAGAAGAAGGAGGAGAAGAGAGTTAGGTCATGGAAACCACAAATAAGAAGTTTAAACTCCTTCAAGTGAAGGAGGAGGACCCCGACGATGAAGTCATGATGGGGGTGGTGAGGGGAAGGAGCATAACAAGTGGGACAATGGTGGAAGCACCGAGCTATAGCCCTCTGCCTGTATGGAACTGAGGAGGCTGAACTATTTCTGAGCTGACACAGTGACACCCGTCTTGGGTGTTTCTACAGTTGTCACTGCCGTTATCTCAGCAGCAGATGGCCAATGCTCATAGCTTCGCTTCTGTTGCTTAGATATTTTGAACCATAAGTAGGCAATTCAGCTAGAATTCCTATGCTTTGGGTTGTTTGTTTGGTTTTCTTATTTATCACAATTTTAACGTGGGAAATCACACCTGAAAAGGTACCTCAACTTGAACACTTAACAGATGTCAGCATGTTTGATAATATGACTTAATCTTTCTATGCTATATCCTATGTATACAGTCACGATAGCATCTTTACACATCTCACATGGGCATCAAGGAGAAAAACATGTTGTCTTTGGTTCACTCAGTTGCTGGGGTGACGTTTGTGAAAACTAAGAGTTTTCTGTTTAAACGAAGGTTTAGGTTGTTCCTCACGTGAGGTCTGGGTGCTAGGTTGAAAGGTAAGGTTAAAAATATAGGTAAAGAAACTGTTCATTAAACACAGCGCAGTCTGTATCCTAAACGAGGCAGGGATGGCAAAGGTAAAATATATAACGAGCAAATAAAAGCCGTACCATCTGCGCACCCCTCAGCCTTCATTCAGACATTTCCTGACTTCTGAATGCTTGATTTTGTAACTCTTACTTCAAGAGAGGTTACTGAAACATAACAGCAGTCAAATGTGATTAGCTCAGCTGAGTAGTTTGAGACCCTTAAAGCTCAGTGCAATTGGGCTGTGATAATCAAAATACTTGACTGTGTAAATGTGAAATGTATTGTATAGTCCAAAGTCTGTAGGAAGCGATGTATTATAATGATGGATCTATCCCGGCTAGGTAGCACCCAGTGCAGGTTCATAAGTAGACAGGCTACTCATTCCTCTTAGACAAGGGGACATATTTTTTGGTCACTTTGACTTAAATTAAAACTCTGCCTTTTTCTTTGAAGGAATTAAAATTATGATACTCATAGTGAATACTAGTATGATTTCTAATGTTCTTTCCACAGGCCAAATAATATTTTAAATAAATTGTCTTTTCAAGTTGAATTAACTGAGCTTAATCAGTTTAAATAAAAACACCACTAAAGGCTAGCATTTTAGACGATGAAGGATTGGGGCTTAAGCTTCTTATCTGTTCATAAATTTTCTAATCTGTGAAATGGAGATAGCTATGTCTAAGGGATGTTATGAAACCTGAGTAATGTTAATAAAATGCTTTGAGGTCTTCCAGTAAAAGGGTAAGGAGTTAATATCTTTTAATGCCAATTGACATTTCCCATGATAATTAATTTGATACGTATGTTAATTCAATGTTGTAGAACTGAAAAAAATACATAGTCCTGAAAACTAGAGAGAGACATTGATGGGGGGTCTGGTTCAATGTTCTTGAACTTGATGGGAAGAGCATCATTGTTTTCAAGTGGATTAAGTCCCACAAATAAATACATGAGAGATCATCTCATTTCACTGTCCCCAAGAAAACAGATGTAAAAAGGAAGCAGAGAGGAAAAATAGTAGGAAGTAAATTATATTTGTAAATCTGAAATAATAATAAGAGAATATATATATTCACCTACATTAAAAACTCTTTGCAGGAATAGGACACGCTCCTGTGCTTTGTTTGCCATGCCAATGACGTGTGTGAGACGCAGTTGGAAGGCATATACCTTAAAAAGGAATGGGGAAAAATTGGAAGAGCTCCTGAATAATTTAGGATTGGGACCCAAGGCAGTCTCGCCTGATCCCAGTTCAGGCTGCCAGGCTCTCCCCAAGGAGGCTGGCTTACACAGAGGGTCTGCAGCCGCCCTCACGGCCTCCTTTATATCGTCAGATGTGATTCAAATGCCGTGAAGGTTTGACCTTTAACGGACAAATCCCACAAAGTACCTGAATTTGTAAACACAGACCAACTTATACGTTTGTGCACCAGTACTGTTTGCATTCATGAGCTGTTGATCTCACAGGCATGGGCTTGAGCTGGGCTAGTCAAAATGGTCATGGCCCCCACTTCTTCTGCCAGGAGTCGCTGCTTTTTTTGGCAGGGAGATGCATCCCATGTGGAGCATCTGCTGAATGCCCGCACTTTGCCAGGTGAGGAATAAACCCGGTGCTGTAAATCTGGGAAGCGCAGAATCTGCTTCATCTTCTGAAGAGAAAGATCTGGGGGTCCTGGTAGACAGCAAAATGACAATGAGCGAGCAGTGTGCTCTCGTGGCCAGGAAGGCCAATGGAATCCTGGGCTTTATAGGGAAGAGCGTGGCTAGTAGGTCGAGGGAGGTCATTCTCCCCCTCTGCTCTGCACTGGTGAGGCCACAACTGGAATACTGCGTCCAGTTCTGGGCTCCCCAGTTCAAGAGGGACAGGGAACTACTGGGGAGAGTCCAGTGAAGGGCAACAAAGGTGATTCAAGGATTGGAGCATCTCCCTTATGAAGAAAAACTGAGGGAACTGGGACTTTTTAGCCTGGAGAAGAGAAGGCTGAGGGGAGACCTTATCAATGCCTATAAGTACCTAAAGGGTGGTTTGAAGGAGGAGGGAGCCAGACTCTTTTCAGTGGTTCCCAGTGAGAGGACGAGGGGTAACGGGCAGAAGCTGGAACATGGGAGGTTCCACTCAAATATGAGGAAAAACTACTTCACAGTAAGGGTGACAGAGCCCTGGAACAGGCTGCCCAGGGAGGGTGTGGAGTCCCCTTCCTTGGAGATTTTCAAGACCCGCCTGGATGCAGCCCTGAGTAACATGCTCTAGCTCTAGGCAATCCTGCTTCAGCAGGGGAGTTGGACTAGATGATCTCTATGGTCCCTTCCAACTCTAAAAATTCAGTGAAATTCTGTTCAACCATCTCCTTCCCTGGCGGAGAAGGGGAGCAGGAAGCTGTGAGGGGGGGATGCCTTCGGGCGGCTTGAGTTCAGCCAGCCTGGTTGCAGGTCAGCAGCCGGGGTTACCTGCTGCGGGGAGAGACGTTCATCAGCTGCTGTGGCTGGAGGATGAATGTCTCAGAAGCACCGAAGTGCCTCTCTCCACACCTTCACGGGGGCCATCGCTTCACTGTACGGCTGCTCCCTCCAACTGGGCTGGCCCAAGTGAGATGGAAAACACTTCTTGCAGCATTTAATCTGCATACAGCAATTAGATGTAGAGAGTAATTGGATTACCGGAGCGTTTGAATTAGTTGATGAGATAAATAACCCTATCCCATAGCATTAATAGGATGAAGTCCAGCACGGCTGAAGCTTTGCCCTCGGCTTGGGCTCCGACCGTCGCTTGGGTTTGCTGTCCACATGTAAACAGAATCAGGATGGGAGATGAACTTTTCCTAGCAGTTAAGACCGGCTTTTACAAGTGATGCTCACATTTTATATGGACCGTGCGCCGTGGTTCTGTGGATCATTACAGTGGCCTCCCAAGCCACTGACCAAAACTGTATTGGTTTGGCGGTGGGGTGCAGTGGGGAGTTACTCTATTTTACCATCTGTGAATGCTTTTCTCTGTAAAACTATTTAGCATTTTTTCCCGTGGGAAATAAACATAATAATTAAAATGTTTAATGTCACAGTCTTTTTTTGTGTATTGTATGCTTCTTCTTTTTTTAACCTAAAAAAAGGATTTTTTAGGCTGCATTTTTTTCCATGAAAGCCAACCAGCCCGGATGAGGATGTTGTTCCCTTTAAGAACAGAACTTTCTAGCTTCTGTTTAAGGTTATTTTTCTTCCTTTAAAACAGTTTGTATGTCATAAAGGCTACCCTTTGAGTTGCTTGCTCTGAGCAGGATTTGTCTCTCCCAACTCAGGCCATTTGCAAAGCAGACGGACGTATCTCCAGCTGAGCTACTCACTCACCCCAGTCAATGGTAAATAGGTGCTTTTGCATACTAAATGCCAATGCCAGGATGAGTTCAGTTTCGCTCTGGAAGTGCTTTTTTCCATTGACTGTAAAGGAAACCTTATGGATCCTGGCTCAGCTGAAGGCTTTGGTTCAGATGAATCCCCCATTCTGTGCCTGAAGTTGTGGGACAATATTTTCAGAGAGAGTCCGTGAAAACCCAGACCACTGCTCCCACGGAATCAGAGGAAACAAGATTTCTCAGGGTTTCTTTAAAAAACAGTAATCTTTTCCTGCATTTTTCACAAACATCAGCAGTATGAGAATAAATCTGTTCTTAACTGTGCTTTTTCTTTAGTGTTGGAAAGGAAGATTTCGACAAGACAAAGCAGAGAGGAGCTGATAAGAAGGGGAGTGCTGAAGGAAATGCCCGAGCAAGGTGATAACACGTTACCTAGAACTTAGCTCCTAAGTGCTAAACATGGATGATAAAGCCGCTGTTGCATTGTTTCCAGGTGGTATAAATAGATATGAGGAGACAAAGCTGATGTGTGAGAGAGGTACTTTGGGCTAGTTGACAAAAAAATGGAGTTGGAGTTGTAACTGCTCCTGCTATAGATACACCATCTGACTTCTGGTCGTATCCTTAAGTATTTTGTTGCTCCCTGTAAATCATGTGACTCCTGTGGTCCCTTCTTATTGTTTGCAGAATTTTTTAAAGTTAGTGATTAATCTCCTTTTTGGAATCAAGGTCTGCTGTCTAAAGCAACTGGGGTATAACATGAGAAATTTTGGTTCACCCTCAAGCATATCAATAGCATCCATTTCAGGTATCAAAAAGTACCAGTGCTGGGATTGTACAAATCCCACCGCTGTGACATGGACCACGTTCACAAATGGCACAGACATAAAACTGTGGGGAAGACACCACATGTTTCTAAAGGCTGTAAGGTTTAGTGACTTGGTATTAACCAGAACTTGTGTTTCAACAAGCATGAGTAAACCACAGTTAACACCTCTGGGCTGCATCTGGTTGTGTTTTTAGTGGTGTTTTTCTAATATTCTTGGTCTTCTGTAAATCTGTTAACCAGAACTTGTGTTTCAAAAAGCCTGAGTAAACCACGGTTAACACCTCTGTGCTGCATCTGATTATGTTTTTTAGTGGTATTTTTCTAATATTCTTGGTCTTCTATAAATCTAGATGAAATAAAAGTCAAGTGAGTAAAATAATTTTCTGTAGTTTAAAATTAAACCATTTTATCAAGGAGTCTAGGAACCCCAGTATTTCCAAAAATATTTTTCTCCTAGAAATTGTGTTACTGTGCCTGAGCTGAAGAATCATGAAAGTCTCAATGTGTACGGTTAGTATCGTACACATTGGTATTTAGAAGTAAAGGGCTGGTTTGTCGACATGTGGCCTCACTTGTCTTTACAGTGTTTCGCTAATTACCAAGCTATGGCATTCAGCGTAGCTGGCTTCTCAACTTGTCTCTGCCACTGTCTTTGACTTAAAACAAGAAATGCAAACTCTCCTACCTCACTTTGTCCCTCTTGTGAATTTGTTACATTTTTTATTGCTGTCTGCTTTACTGGGGAGCTGTGTGAGTTTGTCCATTGATGGTTGTAAACTGCATTTATACTCCTGGGACAGTTAATGAAATGTGTTAACGTTTCAGGTTGGTTACAAACAGTCTGAAGATAAATGCTATAATTTGTGCTAAAAGTGTGTATGCTTTGGTCATCAGTGTCCTTGACCCTCTATTCCACTCTTAAAAGAGGATGGGACTTCAGATCCCTCACAGAGATTGAGAAACGTGAGAAAAGGATGTAAAGATGAACAATTTTCTCTCCTTCCTCCCATCTTAAGGCGGCCATCAATCTGGCCTGTGTTGCTTCCTGTCTGATGAAGTTGTAGATTTTAATGAGTAGTTTGAAAGAGCGCAAGATTGGTTTGAAGGTGCTAAAAAAGGAGGTACAGAAAAGGCAGTGGCTGAGCAGTGTGAAGGTCGTTAGAAGGAATGACTATGGAGATGAAAGCTAGATGGGGAAATTACATGGAGTCTTGAAACATGAGAGGTGAGAATTGTGAAGAAGTGACAGTTCCACATGGGATGAAGAAGAAAGAAGTGGAAGGTGGCAAGTGGCCCTTGGAGGCAGCAGGTGTTTGCAGGACCATGACATGGGTAAGAGGTGGGGGTGCCACATGTGGAGGCAGAGAGGAAAGAAAGGATTTATGAACATCTGGAAGAAAGGAGCTGAATAACCTGAATGTCATCGTAAGTAAGAAGGAAGCCTTGTGCAGCTGTCCCCTATAGTGAATGAGACAAGGTAAAGAGGAGAGAACTTAGATTTTACACGTCAAGTTGAAGTTTGTGTGTGGGTGAGAATGGGGAACCATCAGCTTAGCCCATGGAGCGGCCCAAGGGGGTAGGAGAGAGGCTGCATAATCGTGTTAAAACCAGGGAACTGCCAGACATCCATGTCTGATAGCATACAGCAAGAAAGAGGAGGAGAAGAAGAGAGTGGAATTACCACAATTAATGAAGAAACAATGGGAGGAACCAAATGAGACGCCAGATAGATTTGCCTAATTTTTAAATGGACAGCAAGAGAATCCTGCAGAAGGAAAGCAGTCGTCTACGTGAACTGCAAGTGGGGTGTGGGCAATGTAAGGATAACAAGCCTTAGAAGTGACCAGAGAAGAAAATCAGCAGCAATTTTAAAATGCATGGAACAGAGAACAGAAATTGGTAAATAAGGGAAGAGAGCAAGCTGTTGAGCCAGCAAGAGTATGTAGCATTTTTCAGGAATATAGAGGCAAATGGGGAAGAGAAAGAAGTTTTTATCAGGATTGGAAAAAAAACAATCCTCGTAGCTGAGGCAGTCTGGGTAAGTGAGTAAATTATCCCGGAGCTGGGAAAGAATTTGACTTGCAGAATTCAATAATGGTATGATAAGTGATACAGGAAGACCTCACCTTCGTTCTTAAGACTAGATGATGACTTCGTGACCTATTTTATTCATTAACTGGGCACACATATTCTGAGAACTTCTGACTGAATTCCTGGCTGATCTACCTACTGGGATGCCCCACAATGGTCCTGCAGCTCTGCCTCACAATTGTCCAGATTTGGGGCCTGTTGGGAGACGTTGCAGCTCAGTTGTGGTCCATGCACACATTTCTTTGCTGTGTAAACCAAGATGCAGGGAGGAAGAGAACAGGATGCGAATGTGTTCAGACAGAAGCCTGGACCTGAAAACCAGGCCTACTGCTGCAGAGTGGTCCACCCAAAGAGCATGGAAGCCTATAGAGTTCCTTTACACCGTTAACTTTTCAGTTTCACTCACACTTCAGTAAGTCTTTCTGCTTTGCTTCCACGGAGACTTGAAAGCAGAGGGATGCTGTGTGTTGTCAATAGGTGCTAAGGAAACAGTTAAACTCAACAATAGCTTTTTAATTTTCATTTCAGACGGTGATGTAACAGTAAATTTTGAAACTTCAAATGGACACACCATAGCGGTTGGTGAAGAAACCATACAGGAAGAAAATGTAGTAAAAGCCAGTGGAGATAATGAGACTTTATCAGAGAAAGCATCAGCATTGGAAGGAAAAAAAGAAGATCAAAAAGGTAAATGAACACATTCTTCGCAAATTGTTTCTTGCCTGCTTAAAATATTGACATGTTCTTCCATTAGCACTGATACATGCTGTGAGTTCTGTTCTGCCACAAGGATGCCAGCAGAACCTGCTGAGAAGATAAGACTTGTGAAACACCAGTATTTTGTCACTGGTAGGCATGCCTTTTGCTGTGGATATAATAAGGTCATAAAGAGAAGCGTGGTCTGAGCATGAAAATGCGCGCAGGGATGTTTGGATTCTGGATTCAGTGCGAGCCTTTTCTTGTAACCACAGGCAAGCTTTGGTTTCAGGTTTATCCTTTTGTGAAAGAAGACACTAAGTGCATACGCATCACCTCTCAATGCCATTGTAGAAGTGGCTCGTGGGTTGAAAATTCCCAAGTGTTTCAGCCACTTGAAAAACATGTATCATTTTGAAAGTAACTTCAGCGGCTCATTCCTATTGGTTTTCATTAAATCTTACACACGTACAGTACAGCTCTTCAGAAACATTCAAGGGGCTATATCACTACCGCAAACCAAATTGAGGTCATTTATGGAAAATGTACTGTAGGGTTTTCTGTAGATGAATTGTAGTAAATATTTAGCAGTCCCAAAGTCCATATTAATTTTGTTACATTTACTCAGATCTACCTTGGTAACAAAAGCTTAACTACGAAAAAAGTAAAGATTAACGTGGAATCACAAGATTTGGACTGGCTTTATTTTCTTTCTCTAGCCCCTTGAGTAATCCACCACTTCTCTTCCCTGTCAAAAAGTGTTCTTAAATACTATTTCATTTATTGGATTTTCCTAAAGGAAAGAGCAAGGATACAAAAGATCAAGAACTTCATGGCTGGCTGTTAGGCTGAGCAGCCTTTCCAGCGTCTTCTAGTAACCTCTACCTAGTGATGGATGAGCCTCTGGAGGTTGAGAGGGTCAGTTTGGCTAATACAAAAATTTGAATTCTTCTCTGAGCTATGTAAATCACTTGACTATGTAAAAAGTGGCTGGATGTCCGAGGAGAACTGCCTTTCTTATGAGATTTCTAGTACTTCCTGTCTCCCAACAAGACAGAAATACAAGATTAGCCTTTTTCATGACATCTAAATACGTCTATCTTTTGGTGCCAACTAGAACCAGATGTGTATTGGGTCAGGGGAAAAGAGTTATAAAAGCCATGGAAAACTCCTTTAAAATGGTTCAGGTTAACTTTGGGGTTAGATCAGACCACTTATTATTTTATGCATCCCTAAATACAGCCTTTTGGAACTGTCAGGTCTTGGAATTTTTCCTAAGGTACAGGTTTTTTTTAGAAATACACATTTCTAACTATGTTGAAATCCCCTCCAGCTGACTTTGCAGAATGTAGAGCTCCAGTGAAGCAGGAAAGGTTCAATATCTATTTCAAACACATTATTACAGTCTGCGCTCCTTGTATATTGTGTTGACCTTAACAGGGAGAAATTAAAAATTATTGTTGTACAGGAGGAGACTCAGTGCAGAAAAATCTATAGGTATCACTCCAGTCCCTCTCAGAAGATGAAGTAGATAGGGAGGAGGGAGAAGGAAAACAAAAAAAAGGTTTAAATTTGTATTTTAGGCTTCATAGAATGTCAATACAATCATACAGAAGATGCAAAACACTTCAAGTATACTTTCCTCTTACGTCAATCATCAAGTTCTTCTGCAGATAAACATCTTGAGTCCCCTGGAAAGGAAAGATAGATTTATTGCAGAGGAATAGTCTGCCCCAAGTCAAGGTGTTAAGAATCAATTCTACCCACCAGCAACGGTGTTACTGTACTACTCACTGGATAATCATTGTGAATACACTTCAGGTATTCTTTACTTTATAGCACGTTAAGCAAGAGGGTGAGACAAGTCTGTTGAACTCAGTGGAAGAGTAAGGCCCTCTGCATCTCACGGATGCATCTCCTCGGTGATCTTTAGTGGCAGATGCAGCAGGTATGAGTTACAGCCACCCACACTGGCAGAGCGAGGAATTAATAACCTCAGAGTGGAGGTTCGCTGATGCTCACGGAGCATCAAAACCAGAGCTGAAGCAAGAGTACCTACCTCCTACTGTCTTCTGCTCACACCATAAAAGTGCTGGTGTATCAGGTCAGAGCCCTCCGTCGTGAGAACTGAGATAGGTGGAGTGAATGCTAGCTGGATAATTGGGAGTAACGGATGCAAGGAGTTCGTCGTTGCTGAGGCTAAAGTCAGGCTTTTTAGTCATGAACTCTTAAGTGTAAATCTTGAAGGAAGTTTTATACGCTTTCCATGTTTATAGAACCCAATGACAGGGTTAATTCCTGCTGTTCAGTAGCACAGTGAGCTGCAGTTCCAACGCCGACTGAATCAAAATGTCCCAAAAAATGCATCTCAGCCCCTGAAAGTTATGAGGTTATTTTAAAACGCTTTTATGAAATGGTGGTGGCCTTTACTTGCTCTCTTGTTCAAGTGGGTCTTGCAAATGGCCTTCTCACGTAAATAGCTGGAAGCTTAAAAAGAGCAAGGGATACAGGCCCATTGTGATAATAGGGTGAGGGCTGGCAGCAATGCTTGGTAGAATGTGGAATATGTTAGGAGTTAAAAGAAGTTAAAGGAAGAAAGTTGTTTCAGCATGAGCCACAGCGGCATAGAATCAACAGGGCAAACAATAGGCTCAGCCATGCAATGTAAAAATGAGTTCAGCAGAGGCAAGTGAAGATGACAACCCCTGAAAGCTGTTCCTTGTGCTGCCAGGCAGCTCCGTAAACTATGGACCCGTCTGCTCCCTGTCAGCTCCCAGGTGCCTTTCGTATTTGGTGAAAAAATTCCCTTTGGCAATTTAATAGTGTAGCTGTTACTGTTTGTAGTAACAATGAGATGTCAGTCATCCAGGCAGGGTGTTTAAAAGGAAATTTCTCCTTTATGGCAGGATAATAAGAAGCTGGTGACAGTTTTACATAAAACAGGTAATTGATGGATAAAGCTTTGCAGAGGAGAAATCGGAGAAATCTTTTTCCTAGATCATTTTTTCACATTATGTTTGTACTGGGTTGAGTTCTGAATTCTTTTGTTTTGACTAAGAGAAGTCACTACCATCTTTTGCAGAAAACAGAGAGCTGAGCTGTAGCCATTCTCTGTGAGCGCTCTGGGAGGGATGCAGAGCAGCGAGTGGATGGGCAGCATGTCAAAGCATGCCCAGGTTGTCTGGGCAGCAGACTGGACTCTTCCATCATGCCAGGGCTCTTGACCTGTGGTGCTTGTCTGCAGTAGCCCCAGCAGAACCCATCACTCCAGGTCCCGGGTGGGGTATGAGCATCGCAAAGGGGATCCAAGGAGCCTCTCTGCCTCCTGCCCCCTACAGCAGTGTGGGAGAAGACCAAAAGCCATATCAGTAGAATAGGCATCAAATTTGTTGCTGTTTGCCTCCCTAGGTATAGAGACACAGCATGCGGACGTAGCATGCATGCTGCACATTGTAAAATCTCCTGGTACTGTATCAGAGCAGCTTTTCTCCTTTCCACCCTCCCAGGATGTCTGTGGCACACAGATGTACCAGAGAACCCTGAATTTGCATCAGAGTTCAGTTTTTAAACTTAGAGTTTACTCATTTTTATCATATCAAGCTAAATCTTTTCATGACTTTGGTAGATAGTTCCACATTTCATTGTTAACGTGGGCTTGAAGAAGTGAACGGCTCAGTAACCATTAGCAAGGTACTGCCTGGAAAAAAGGAATAAGTTTCATTTTGCATACCATCAGTTAGGTGTGTTAGATGCTGCTCTGATAAATAATTGTGTTGTAGGAAGCCAGAACTCTCTTGCAGGTGTTGTGGGTGACATGGAGCATAAGCTGCTGAAATGTTTATAGAAGACTGATCCTCTCAAGTTTTCTCATGTGCTTCGGTGAAAGAAACAATTTGTAGTCCTGTTTCCAAATGAATTCATAGGATACATGCGCATAATGTTTTCACCCCCCAGGATAACTCTAATCTGAGAGCTGGCAAAGGTTCCAGGCCTTAGTATGTTGGGTTCAGTGGTCCTTTCCTCTATACTTTGTCTGCTTTGCCATTAAATTTAATATTTTATTTTTCTCATGGGTAACAAAAAAAAAGTAGGTTGGAGGCACAAGCTCTGGTCTTAGGAGCATGCATTGTTGCTGACCAACGCTTTAGTTTGTCTACCAAGGAACATTCTTCGAGGTCAAATTTTCTAGGTTCCTCTTCTCCGAGGCCTTTGCTTTATTTCCCCAAAGTGGAACAAAACCTGTTGAATTTAAGATAGTAACCCTCATCTTCCAGGGACTCAGGCAAGAGCCTGCTTTCTCTCAAAAATCTCATGCTGCAAACCATTCACTGTGAGAGACAAGGCAGATTTTCTTCCCTCTTGTGTTCCTAGCTGGCTCCCTGCACTCCTGAGCTCTGTAGATCACCGTTATGAGCACCATACGTAAAAGGGTTGGTTCGTTGGGTGGGTTTTTTTGTGCCTGACTCCCAAAGAATCTCTCACTCCAGCTGAGTTATTTGCTGCTGGCTAAAACCAGTTCTTCTAAGAATAGTATATCTTCGATTCATCACCTGAACTATGTAAATGAGGCTGAATCCAAATCTTCTTAAAAGGAAAGCTACCCTACAGATAAAGCTGTATTTGGGCAGAGCCTGTCCACTAACTCAGCCAGGCTGGCTGGTGCCAGTAGGCTGACGTGAGAGCCACCGGCTTTCACCCACAAAAGCAGAGGAAAGCTCCTGATATGTAAAGCTTTTCTTTTATAGGAAAGGTATCCTAATGTGGCTCCAGAAAGAAGATCTTAGATGTCATTGTAATGAGCTAACCATTCAGTTATTTGAGCATCTCTATACAGAAAGTGTAGGGAAATGTAGAGGCCTACATGCCTTTCCCTAGACCAAGATGTGGTAAAAGTACACAGCTGACAGTGGAGGTGTTTTAGGTATTTTAGGTATATTATTAAAACGTAACAGCTCTTTTTACGCAAAAGTTGGACAGTTAGCAATGTAAAATGCCAGTCAGTGGAGTTTTTCCCCTTTTTTATCTTGGAATCAATGCAAAATATCTGAATGTAGTTGCTTTAGGTCAGGTGTTACACCTGTCCCTTTCTCCCCTCTCCTGTTTCATACGCTGTCTCCGGTACAACGCCTCTCGCACGTGGTGCTGTTGAAATCATAGAGTAGCTAAAATCTGGCGAGGTACGGATCTTTTTATCCATCTTCAAGAAAGGTGGATTCAGAACTGCAGAGAGAGCTGCAAAGAGCATCGTGAGACAGCTGTACAGCCTGGCAAAACAGAGCCCGAGAGCGCTTGATGATTGTAACGAGTTGGTATATAGCCAGGAGAGAGCATGGCTGAAGGACAATGCTGGCACAAGTAGAAAGGAATAAACAGTGGCTTGAAATACATTTAGCCTGAAAACTAAAGGAAGCTTTCTAACAATTAGAATGGGTCTTTTCTTGAACTGAATTTTAGTAGCAGGAACAAAAAATGGAGCTGGTTACGTCTGAAGTTTATGAAAGGATTTGTGTGAGTTGACCACCTGCATCAGCACAGTCAATGAGTCAAAAAACAAGATAAAAGACACCTTGTCTTGCTCTGTGTCCCTTGTTTCTGAATGACAGCTTCTGGGTTTTGATTAATGAAAACACAGCTCTCTGCATAGGTTGGAAAGGAAACTCAGGATTCTTAAAACATTTACTGAGTTTCGTTTAGCAGGGAGTCATCCTGCAAAAGACAACAAACTATACTTTTATTTCCAACTTCCATTTTACTTAGTGTTACTCCACTGACTTGTGCTCATCTTCCAGGAGAAGGGTGCTTTGTAGTTGATATAGGTTATATGCTTGTGCTGCACCACTACTGGTTTTCTGTGAGCTAGCTTCATGTCACTGCTCTAGCTGTAGAAACAAAAATACCAGTATTATATGACAAAATCCTGGGGTAGAAAAGCTTTGGCCTTCAGCTCCTTAGAAGTTCACAAAAGTAAATTAAAAATTCGTGTATTATTCAGCCCAGTCATGTATGGCTTCTGAAACTATTCCCAGGGTTTTCATAGGTCCATTTGGTCCGGAATTTGCAAAAGGTCCCACATTTAGCACCCAAAATAAGGCATCTAATTTTCCAGTGCATATGGTACACTGGCATCTCTCTGAAAGTCTTTGAGACTTGATGAGTCCCCACAAGAGCTGTTACCGAGTACTTTGTAACCCTGACCATGATTTAGGTGTTTACATGAGAACACAGCTTTCTTAAGAATCTGGCCCCAATTGCAATTGTTGTGAAGAAGAAAATCTGGTCTCAAAGTGAGCTTTCTTGAAAATCTGGCCTTTGGAAAATTTATTCTAAACATAAACATGTTATTGATCCAAATGCTTAATGAGACATTAACATTTGCTTTGCTTTCCTATTTAAAGAGTAATTTATAGGCACATTGCTTTTACAGCAGATGTCTTGATCAAGGCAGCAGTGAATAAAAGATATTCCTATCTGATGGTCTTTTGGAGACCTTTTGTTAAAAGGTCAGTTCGTGATGAATAGATGTCTACATTAAGAAAAAAACACCACCAATAAAAGTACACTGCAGCTGGTACTGAGGTACCGGGGGGATTGGCTTGAACAAATTGATGGGTCTGAAGTGATTTAGATGCCTCCTTGTTTTGGCAAAAATGGGAAAAAAAAAGAGCAGGGCATGAAGACCAAGGGTCCATATTCAAGCATAATCCTGTTAGGGTGGTACAATTACAACATAATTGTATCTTGAGCCATTTGCATCTCAGACCATCCCTGTCACTGTTTAAGGTCAAGCCACTGTTGCCATTGTTAGTTATTTGCATTACTACAGTACTTACATATATGCCAGGAATTTATTGTAGTCTCTTACATGAATGCAAAAAAACACTAAAAAGTTCCAATGGACTTGCAGAAAAAGAGAGGATGCTGTGGTTAAGCACAGAAAAACAAGAGGGGACCAGACCAGGGTAACAAGCACAATGCTGGCAGCCTAAAAGTTGTCAGCTTTGGCATCACAGCAGAGAGCAATTTGAGGGAGGACAGTCAGTAAATGTTCACAAAGCCTGAGGGGCAGCAGAGGAAAAGCAATTAAAAGCATCTACTTTGAAACTTAGCTTGTCGCCGGCAAAAGCTGGTATAATGGACTGGGCAGGTAGGAGCTGGGAATCTGTGTCTCAAGAGTAAATGAGAAACAATCATTTGGGCAAGATCAGACTACGCTGAGGGCAGTCAAGTTTGTATCTGATGAGATAAAAAAGATGAAGCTAACAAAGATAAAAACAACAAAGCTAATGAGATGCCAAGAGGGAACCATATGGTCAAAGGCAATCATCTTTGCCACAGCTTTCCTCATGGCTATGAGCAAAAGGAAGATCCATTGGTCAAGGCCAAGAAAAGGGCATGTACGTAATCAAGGGACAGCCAAGGCTCCATGGGAGCTGTGACTGTCTGAGCAGATAGGATGCTGCTGTGCAGAAAGAGTCTGCCAGTCTTTGATATGATGTACCCAACAGTATGGAAAGAGCTGTCCTGGATAAAGATGATGCCCTAGTGATGGTAGGGTATTTTGGTTAAAATCAATGTTATATAAATCTCCAGTTTTAATCACAACTGAAGTCTGCAAGCAAGAAGCTTGATATGAATTAACTGTTCCGATTTTGTTTTTCATTTATAGGTTTTAGTTCTTTCTCTAAACAAAATTTGAAAATTATTTGTTGGTTATTAAGATGTGTTTAGTTGAAATTAAGTAAAGCTTTAGCCTTATATTTTGTATTTTTTTTCCTGAATGAGAAGATAAATTCTAATACACATGATTTAATCAGTTATATAGTTTAATGTAGCTTGACTGAGATTCTAAATAATTGCACTGTATTACTTCAGAATATGGTGAGTTGTGTATTCCTTTTTACTAGGTTATCATCTCTTTTTAATATTTTCTCTACTAATATGACTGGAAACAAAACACAGTAATGGTGTATAAGTACACAAGTTTTAAATTCTTTCTTATTAGTAAATAAAATTCTAGCATGCTGGACCCATAAGTAAAAGGTATATCAAAGAATTGTTTACACTTAAAATTCTTTCTGATCATGATGTCCTTCAATATCTTCAAAATGAAAATCTTATCTTATCTTGCCATATTTGTAATGAATGGAATTAAAAATTTTAAATGTCCTCCTTTTTCAGAATTATATCAGTTTTTCAACTTTGAATGAAGGTAGGTAGAATTTCACAAGGAGGTGCTTTTTACTATAAAAGAGAAGAGCAAAATGTAACAAATATGTATATTTCTTTCTTCTTCCAAAGTCTTTCTCTAGTCCAAAGCTTTTTTTCTGGAAAAGTAAGAGGCCGTGCAAGAATCTGTGCTCAAAAGAATCTGTTTGAAAGCTGTAAAAGGTTGCTATACAACGGGTTTTGCAAAACATTAGCAAAAACATATTGGTCTACAATGGGCTGTAAATAAAGGGGGAGGACACTGGACAGTTAATATTAATTTCTTCAGTTCTTCAGGAGACATATGTGTGCATGTTGCTTCTAATAACTGCAGGTGATGCATTAGATTCATGTTAACATGCCTTAAGCTAGAGGTTGAAAAGGCTTTGTTTCCAAGATGAAGAATGTAATTGTTGTCCAACACATTATCTGTTTTTCATCCACTAATCTTAAAGTGAAAAGGTGCTGCTTATCTCTTGGGAATCATTTACGTGGGAAGGAAGAGAGCAAGGAACAGACAGGAGATCAAGGAACAGCCATTTAATATGTGTAAGAGTGAGGCTGAAATAGGAACATACTATTTAAGTCTCAGTGAAGAGGCTTAAATAGAAATTAATTGGTTTCCTCTCAAGTCATAAGAGGCTGTTAGGAGTCCTTACAATATTTGTTTGGGTCCTTTCTTCCCCAACTATTGTAGTTTTTAGTAAGATGCAAATAAAGCCCATATTTTATAATACCCTTTTTCTGGAAGGTTTGGGAAGGCTATCTTCAGACCAAATGGGCACAGAACTGGTGTAATTGAAAAGATAAAGATTCCCCTGTGAGAACTTTAGCTTTTCCCATCTCAGAACAGCTAGTCTTACAGCCATAGCGACTATGTTGCAAAATTTTATGTTGACTATAAATGGCTAACCTAAATTACAGTTACAATTGGCATTTGGCATGCACTTCTGAAGTGAATTTCCTGGTCATCCCCATTTACCCTTCTTTGCTTTGCAGAGCACACAAGCCGGGTTTGGTTTTTTTGATGAAGCTAAGCCAAAAGATCCGTTCAGGAACTTGTGCTTCCACCACGACTGGGCATGCAATCTACAGAACTAGCCTGAAGCTAGTCCAAAGCCAAGTCTCCTGAAATGCACATTGTGGTCATTGGGTCCTCGCTGCTACCTGTTTCACTCTACAGAGCCATTCCTATTCCATGGCACAATGTAGATCCCCTCCAAACGCCTGTTGACTAAGGAACTGCAGATACTTTGAAGTGCAGTCTTGTAACAGAACCCAAAGAGCTTGCAGAAGAGGAGAGCATTCCCATGGCGAATGATATCCTCTTTGATTTAGCTTCATCTCTTTTCTGAAGAGTAGAAATACCCTGGGGAAGATACCCAAAATAAAGTTGCTATGAGCAAGCAGCTCAGGAGAAAAATTCAGGGAAAAAATTCAGCTGCATAGTCGTATTTGAACCCGTGGCTGAGAGTGCTCAGATTCAGATTCACATGAATCTGAGTTTTATAGCCTGTTGATCTCAGAGGGCTGGAAAGAAGCCAAGGGAATTTGTTAGAGGAGTAAATGGCCTTTCCCTTGTTTAGTTTGCAGCCAGCAGTCTAGTTGGGGATGCTGAACGTTATCTTGACCTTGGAGGTCAAGAATAGATGAGACTGAGAGAAGTGCTGGGTAAAAATCTTCCATGAGAAGGACTTGAATTGAGATGATACTTCAATAAGAGGCAGAGAAGATGTCTCTCTTATTGAGCATCTCCCAGAGAAGACACTAGAACAGGTTGCCCAGAGAAGCTGTGGATGCCCCATCCCTGGAGGGGTTCAAGGCCAGGCTGGATGGGGCTTTGAGCAACCTGGTCTGGTGGGAGGTGTCCCTGCCCATGGCAGGAGGGTTGGAACTCCATGATCTTCAAGGTCCCTTCCAACTCTAACCATTCTATGATTCTGTGACTCTAAGATGAAGTCTCTCCTGATTCCCAAAAGCTCAAGCAGCAAAAAGTAGTCATTGTTGTCAGGCTTGCCGTTGAATGTACGTGGTGTATGTCTGTGTCAGTTGGCTTCTGTTCACTTTCTTATCTATAGAGAGCACTACTGATCACTGCCCAGAAACACCGGCATCCCATGCTCCACCACCACCCAAGCCTAAGCCTAAACCTAAAAAAGCTCCGCTACCACCAAAAAATGCTAGTGCCGCTTCCACCACCACCACCAGCCATAAGAGTAACGAAGCACCTCATGCTAAAAAAAAGGGAAAGGCTCCTGCTAAGCAGCCTCCTCTCCCACCGCCCAAGCCAACAAGTCACGGTGCGAACCGAGAAGCTGGTGAGTACTGCAGAGGCAGTGCCAGTTGCGGTGGGTGCATGTGCATGGGGGTTCTTGGCTTGGTCTTACCATAACTTCTGCCTTTGTACGTAGCAGTGTTACTGAAGGGCACGCCGGCGATGTTGTATAGCTCGCTCTGGTTTTGCTGTCTGCAGACACCCCAGACAGCAGACAAATCACTTTGCTGTTGAATGAACTTATTATGCACGACACCAAGCACATAATACTGAATTCCCAGCACAGGCGTGAATGCTGGCAACGAAATGACTCGGAGAACTGCTGAAGAATCAGCAGGAAAAAAAAGGTGACTTCTGAAACCAAACATGAGTTGCCCCAAAGTAAAACCACCTTGGTATCGCTGTAACTTTCTGCTGGAACTATCTAGTATTCTGATAAATTTGACAAGATTACGAGATCTCAAAGACGTAAAGGATAAAACCATGAAGGTATCTTTAAAGGCTGTTGAGTAGCAGTCATTTTAGTGCAAAAATAAAAAGAATTGTAACTCATTAGAAATGGCCAGGTTTCCCTGGGCTGGTTGATGGCTTACTGTGATTCTAAATACACACTGGAAATGGAAATGGAAAGTGTCCATTATCAGGCACACAGAAGATGTGTTTATCACTACTTTTCCAAAACGAAATTCAGCAGTGATGCTAAATTAAAGATTATAGGTAGCTGTTCTTAAGATACTGATCTGGAGTTTGAATGGTTGGAATTTAGACAATGACCGAAATGAAGACATCCAAATAAAATTTGAACACAAGCAGTATTATGATAAATGTACTATATATATGCATTGGCCAAGTTATACAAACTTTGTGTTTCCAATCTTCTGTCAGTCTTTCAAAGCCCTTCAGTCCCTCCAGTTTTCTCTCCAAGTATACCTCTTCCTAGCTTGTACGTTTTGGCATGTTTTGTGTTTGAAGCATGCAGAAGAGGACTGTTTGAAAACATTGCAAGACTGCTAGAGTTACAATAATAACTTTGCCATAAAATATCCATTAACTTGGTATTAACTGTCCCTACTACATCAGACAACCACAAGAATAAATGTTTTGAAAACCCCAAATTTGCTGCTTGTATTTCACATTCAGCAGGAAATCTCAGTTCTCCCCAGGTGAAGGAACCTTACAACAGCAGAACTTTCAGAAATTAAACAACCCATCACATAAAGAAATGTTTAGACCAGTGGTTGGTAACAAGCTCTCAGGTATCTCAGTTCTTAAATTAAAATACATTCAGATTCCAGATTTGTCTTTTAGTAGCCTTGCTGAAATCTTACGCAGTGCTTGAGACCATATGGGTATAAAACATATCAATATATTCCTTATATAAAATAGTACATATTCCAATGGTAATTTCTTCCAACATTAGGTACATTATGTTCATTTGAAGGGCAATACTTAATAAATAAAGCTGATCAGAAGCAGTATTTAGTACAGGAGATTTACCAGATCCTTGTGAAAGAGAACACGTGATGCAGTCAATGGTCCATCCCATGAAGGAGAAGAGGAATATAAGTAACAGCAGAGCCAAGGCTCTCCTGAGGGCACCACAGCAGGTTTCCAAACTGCAATAGCGGAGTTGGGAGAAGGGGGGGATTTAAACATAAGCATGGACATGTGCCAGAAAGCAAGTAACAGCCATGACATTTTTTATTTAAACAAAATTCAAATCTTCTACTGAAAAAGAGGCATGACAGAAAATTGTCAGCCAGCCCAGTCAAAATCAACAATAGCAATAGCACTTTTGACCCACGTGAAAGTGTAGGGGGGATTTTCCCTGGGAGAAGTCTTTCAAGTTGCTGTATCTAATTGCAGGTCTAGAAGGGTTCTGAGAATTATATAAGGGTTTTTTCAATGGAAACATCTTTTGACATTTTCCCAGCACCAATTACAGAGTGGCTGTATATTGGTATTATGTTGGTGTTCTTAAGTGTAAGCATGTAGCTGGTTCTGCTGACCTCCAGCCTGTGTTTAAGTGCTTTGCTGGATCAGAACCAGAGCCTTTTCTTAATACCATCCACTTACTCAGTAAGGTTTCTTCTAAATAATAGCCAGGTTGGAGCCACCATGTATTTCTGCTGCAATTATGAACTGCTGCCTATACCATTTCTTTGCTCCCTTTTGTTTTGCCGGTAAGTTAAGTCAGTGATTTGTAGTTGATGTGGGTGATCAGTGCAGTATCAGTGGATTCTGTACCATGCCCCTTGCACTCACCTTGTGGCACAAAGAGGGACGGTGATTTGCCTGAAGTCAGGAGCTTCTGCGGATTTTTCCAGATGTACTGAAAGCCTCGCAGCACTCCAAATGTTTATAAACCATAACATTCAGCTACAGAAGAGAACAGTATAATGTGTCTTCTGAATTATTTTCCGTCTTCTTTGAGGCTGAGAACAGTCTCACTGTGAAAGCTATTTTTATATCGTGAGCTTATTATGGCCAGTATCTGTATTTTGGTTCCATCCTAATCTGCTGGGGCTTTGTTTTTATTTAAATGCTTATAAGTAAAGTAGGCCTTTCAGCAGATTTCTATTACAGCTTTCTGTTCTACTCAGTAAGCTTAGCCACAAGGCTGCTGTGTAGCTTTATAATGCTTTCATTTGTTCTCTGGAGGTTAATGCGTTTTTACTACAGCAGAAGTGTTTGAGTTGGCTGCATTTGGTGATGAAAAGGGCTGAATCGTTGGAGGGTTGTCATTTTTATTGCTTTTTAAATGAAAGGCAGAAGGCTGAAGCTCCCAGTCCGGATGATGGGCGCATCAACACAGCAATCCGAAATGTGACTGGAATGCACAGGGGCGTGCGGGCCGGCTCAGATCTCTTGCACACTCGGGCAGTGAGACACATAATGCTTCGATGTAGTAAGTAGCACAGGGTTAAACAACAACGTCCCTGGCCAGCGTGTACAGCTGGTGTCAAAACCTTGTGTCACTACATTTACAAGGCTACCTGAGTTTGGTCGCTGTTAAGACAAAGACCTCCAGCTGGGGTTGTTCAGCCTGGAGAAAAGGAGGCTGAGGGGAGACCTTCTTTCTCACTCTCTACAGCTCCCTGAAAGGAGGGTGTAGAGGGGGGGGGCAGTCTCTTCTCCCAAGTCACGGGCGACAGGACAAGAGGAAATGGCCTCAAGTTGCGCCAGGGGAGGTTCAGATTTGATAGAAGGAAAAATTTTTACCCAGAAAGGGTTATTAAGCATTGGAACAGGCTGCCCAGGGAAGTGGTTGAGGCACCATCCCTGGAGGTATTTAAAAGATGGGTTGACATAGTGCTTAGAGACGTGGTTTAGTGATGTTTTTTTGGTTTTGTCAGAGTTAGGTTGATGGTTGGACTAGATGATCTGAAAGGTCCCTTCCAGCCTAGACAATTCCAGGATTCTATGACTCTATATACAGGATGCCTTCAGTGCCTTCTCCCTTCTGGAGACAATTTGTGCAGGGTGAGATCAGTGGTTTCTGCCTCTCTTTTATGGACATGCCCAGCTGGGCCCGAAAGCACAGCTTGTTTTGCTGTCCTCTGTTGCTTGCCATTAACTGGGAGCACACCATTTGCAGTAACATTGTGAAAGGTAATAAACTGATATCCATAATGGTCCTGAGGTGTTCGTTGAAAAGCATAAGGAAAATCAATGGTGTTCTCCTAGTGCTCAGACCAAAAATTCACGTAATAGAAAAGGTCAGGCAGTTTTCTCTGTCTGGTAACACTTTTTTTTTAAACAGGGCACTAAACACATAGTAGACTTTTTAGATGATGTCCAGGCAAGTTGGAATGGGCCAGTGCAGAACGCTAAGAATCAAACTCTTACCCATTCATGAGGCTGATCCCCTCCACTGTTCTTGGGCAAGTATTTATTGTTTCAGTTTTTCCTACCTCAAAGGTGAAATTTGAACTGCAACATTTACTCATCTCAAGCATATAGATGAAGGATTGTAGAAGTATCAAGTGTAATTTTTTCATTTCTAAATATCAGCACACGTGAATCCATGCAGAAGGAACAGTGAAAAAAATCATATGGTTGCAAGACTGTAAAATGCTTTGTCTTTTCTTATTTTAGCTAGTTCCTCTCATGCAAAAAAACCACCAGTCTCCAAGTCCTCTTCATCACCATCTCCTTCGTCCACATCATCTCATCCCAAAGCCTCTAAGGAGACTTCCAGCAAATCGGGTACATCAGGGACTCCCAGGGGCAAGAAAAAACCTGGGAAACAGTCAGCCCCACGAACAGCGCCGGATGGGGCTGCTGTTTCCCCCTCGGGTGCCACAGCCAACAGGTTGGAAGCCAAGGCAGAAAAACCTGAGCCTCAGCAACCTTCCATAGTGATTTCTGAGACGGAGGACGCAGACCAACCGAGCAAGCTCGTCGTCCCCCCTCCTCCCACTGCTGCTCCTCCTCCACCTCCACTTCCACCTCCTTTTCCCACTGTGGCCGCTCAGCCCATTGTCTCCTCAGAAGCCCGAGATGTGTCAGATGGCTGCGTGGCCGGGCCAGCCGTCCCCGGGTCAGATACTAAACCTCTTCTCCAGACTGAGCATGGCGCAGATGAGAGCCTGAGCAGTACGGCCCTAGACAGCGGCCCAGATGCTAGTGGAGAAGACACTAAAAGGTGAGACGGTTTGGCTGTCATGGGTAAGTGGAAGGACACACAGCCAAGGCAGCCACGTTTCTTCTTGTAAGGAACACTGTAGGTGCGTAGGAATCTCTCCTGTTTCTTCTGAAAGAGGGGAGATTTAGATTAGATATTAGGAAGAAATTCTTTCCTGTGAGGGTGGTGAGACACTGGAACAGGTTGCTCAGAGAAGCTGTGGCTGCCCCATCCCTGGAGGGGTTCAAGGCCAGGCTGGATGGGGCTTGGAGCAACCTGGTCTGGTGGGAGGTGTCCCTGCCCAGGGCAGGGGGGCTGGAACTGGATGATCTTTAAGGTCCCTTCCAACTCTAACCATTCTATGATTCTGTGATTCTGCTGACTGGTAACAGTTTGTGTCCTTTTCTTGGAGGCCCAGAGGAGCGTTGCATCCCAGCACAGTTTATTCTTTGCCAGTGTCTTTGAGCCGTTCACCTGCAGTACCTCATGTTTCCCCAGAAGCTCATTGCTCCTAAGCTGCCTCCTGTGCCGTTATGGGGCTTAATGTGACCACTGCGGTCGGCAGTTCAGCTAGCAGCTGGTAACACTTTTATTTCTCCCTCATAAAAGAGAGTGAGATTTTTATTTCTCTCACACAAGAAATGATGCTGAATTACAAGGGGGCTTTACTTTTTTTGTGGATATCATTAAATATCTCACTGCTAAAGCCCTCAGCTCAATAGCTGAATTTACTTGGAGACTTGAAAATGATATTTTCAGGCTTCCATTAGTAGGTGTTTGGTCTCTCACTGCCTAATAGCTTGTCTAAATCTCAGATACTATAAAATTTAGTAAAAAGCAAGGTCATAATTACATTTTTTTAAGCAAAATAGCTGGCAGCAGAAAAGAAACTGGCTTATTAATCTGTATTTTCCCTGCTATGAGAACCAGCATCTTGCATAGCAACCCAAGAGAGTTTAGTGTAGATGCAAGTGGCCTAGAGGCTTCCCTTTAAATTCTTGTTGGTATCTCTGTGCCAGCATTGCATTCTGTGCTGCTTCTCCCCTTACTCTACCCTTCCTTTACATAAAGATTTTCCCAAGGCGACGAGCACTCTGCTGCTAATCTCCATGTTCATCAGTGACGGACATGAACATTTTGGACTCAACAGCAGTAAAACTGTGTCTGCAATAAATAGAGTTAGGCTTCCACAACCAGCTTTGCACTCCCATCTGCTCTCCAACTCGCTCCTCTCACTCCCAACTGTATGAGCTGTTTTTCTCTTCTTAATAGTTTTTATGTACTATTAGTCCCATCCCACAAGAAATAAAAAAAAGAATTAGGATTTTTCTTTATACAGGCTTTGCAGCATGTCATTCCAGACTGTGTGCGTCTTTTTTCTTAACATACATACATACAGATATGTATACAATTACTTTATACAGGTTTTATATAGTATATTTTTTAGAAAGAGAGAAGTTAGTTTGACTCACAGAACTTTTGTTTTCGTACTTGCTTATACAGTCTTTCTCCCACGTGTGTCCTGTGCTCCTTGCACTAATGTGACACCATGTCTGCTTCTGAATTACCAGCTTGGCTACCAAAGAAAACCACGAAGCGGAGGCACCTGACCAGGCACACTCTGAACCGCTGGAGGAGGCTTCTGATGCTGCTGCTCCTCCTGAGAGTGAAAGCAGCCGGGAGAGCCACAGCAGCGACTCGGACTCTGACGGACCGATACTCTACACAGATGATGACGATGATGATGATGATGATAATGCAAGTACTGAAAGTAAGCCCCTGACAAGAAGGGTGTACTGGGAAGGGGTGACCACCTTTGGGTATATCTAATATACATGCTTGGCCTGGGCTGGCTGAGAGAGCCTACTGAGCTGCTGTGATTGCATCCAGATTGCTAACTGGAGCTTACTGGTTGAGTGTAGTCCAAAGACATCTACACACTGAAATTTCGTGCAGCTGCTTCCATTAAATTGTGGCCTTCAGGAGCAAAGACTTCAGGATGGAGCTGCGAGCAAGCACATCAATCGATGGGTGATTCTGTACCAGGGTCTGGTTCTCTGGCTGGGCAGCCCTCTGAGAAGTTACAGGCTCCCTTTTGCACATTGATTTATGTGAGCATGCCTGACCCCTGCGAGTGCAAAGTAGAGTGCAAAGTAAAGGAGGATATGGCTGTGTGGGATGGTTTTAGATGATTTAATATTTTACCACTGCTGAGAAATGAGTGTCCCACTTCTCCCAGACAGTTGTGATGACAAACCTGCTGGGGCCCGTGCAATGGTTCTTTCTCTGTTGGACACTTTTTCCCTTGGGCACTCTTCCTAGCTCAAGAGGCTGAAGTCTTCTGCAGTTCTGCTTTTGGTTTGAATATGATCCAAAGTGGTAGCAGCCGAAAATTCATGTATTCAGACAGCAGCATGGTGGCTTACGAGAAGTGAGCTCAGAGCCTGTGGTCTTCCCAAACTGTCTGATGTCATGAAAACCTGCCAACCTAGGACAGATGTAGCACCCTCGGTCAGAATATCAAGAGACAGGGGAAAGACTAAAGATCAAAATACTCTTCCTTCCACGGCTGGCTGAAGCTAACACTGGCAAAACTGCACGGCCCTTGTCCCTGCTGTATCTGTTCTATGGATAAACAGGTTACTTCAGTGCCGGGGAGGTCCTGTCTAGGTTACTTTACAAGCACTCAGAGCACTTTTCTGAACTGTGTATTGTGTTTTAATTTAAGGATTAGTTAAAGATGAAAAGCACTATACAAGAACTAAGTGGTATTAGATTGAAAAAAAATAAATTGAAAGAATGAGGGAAAAGATGAGAGAACAAGACTAAACCATTTAAGGCTGAAGAAAAAGAGCAACAGGCTGATAAATATACTAAGTAGATAAATAAGCCAACCTGTAATGTATCAGACTTCAAAGACACTTTTTGTCATTTTTATCCCATCACTTCAGAGATGACAAGTGATGCTTTTAAAACTCTATCAATTTGGCTGGTAGCTTTTTCAACGAAGCCTTTCAGCTTTTCATTGTTGTGAACTGAGCTAAAACTATTTTTTCTTTTGATGTTAATTAAAATTCCTCTCCTGCACGTGGGAACAAGGCTGCTTTGGGGAGGCATTAAAGTTCTAACTCGGAGTTTGTGTCTTTAACCTAAGCGTGAATGAACTTAAATCTACCCTTCTCCTCCTCTCCTCAGGCTCTTTGGCAAGTAAAATTCGTCGCAGGGATACTCTTGCTATCAAACTTGGCAACAGACCATCTAAGAAAGAATTAGAAGACAAAAACATCTTGCAGCGTACATCTGAAGAGGAGAGGCAGGAAATCAGACATCAGATTGGAACGAAGCTAGTGAGGTATCGGTGGCAGGGTAAATGTGGTTTCACTGTGCGGAGGTGGAGGAAGAGGATCAAGAACACTGGGTTTCACGTTTTAAATGCAGCCCGATGTGTGGTACAACTGCCTGGAAGACAGTATTTTTATTTCTCAAAAAAAAACTTTAAAATGTCAATAACTCATTTTTGTCCTGCAAGAAACAAATCTGAGAGCTTCTGGGGCTTGGGGTTTTTTTGTACTTTTTAAAAAGAGGAAGAGAGTAGGAGAAACTCCAGAATAATCAATGCCATGGTTCAAGCTTTTTCTCACACTGGGTACCAGGGACTTGCGCCTGAATACCCCCGTCTCAGACTGAGTAGTAGTTCCTGACTCCCAGAGCATGCCTGTGCATGTTCATCCCTCCTGGCCCTCCTCATCCTCCTCCTGCTCTCTAACCCCTTCGTTATTCATGTGCTGGTTCCAGCAAAAGAAACGGAGAGAGGCTGACTTTGTAGGTCAGCGTTTAGTGTTTTACTGTGCCCAGCTCTGAGACATGTCTTTCTCATGCTGTTTAACTGCAATGAGATACACGTTAGTTTCTTTACCTAGACCTGAGAGCATTGAACAAAAAAAAAGACTAATTTTCATTTGCGTTTTTACAAGCTTTTTTCAAAAATTCCTCGTAAATATTAATTTTGGCTTTCATGGTCTCTGAGAAAAGACTGCAACGTGTCTGGATTTTCCCAGACCTCTCCTTGTTTCTCTTGTGCTCAGAAATGTTGTCCAGGCAGATTGGGAGGATGTCCTGTGTTTGTTGGAGATTTCCAGATAGTGGGTAGCCCAGCCAGTACTGCTCCAGTACAGAGTACGGCAGCTCTGCACCAGCACTTGGAAGACGAGCCGAGCAGCTCTGTGAGTGGGGCAGCTGGCAAAGTCATTTCTTTCATCCCTCAGCCATAAGAGTGATACATCTACTGTGTACAGCCCAAGGGTCATTTTGCTTCTGCTAATAAAGCAGCGTGGTTGTTATCACCGCTTTCCCGACCCAGCTCTGGTGATCACATCCTGCTTGTTGGTGCTCCCTCGGGGGGCTTGAACAGCAGAAGCTGCTCCAGTTCCCGTCCTGAGCATCTTGCTCAGGGACATTGCTGGTTCTGCTGGGAAGCTGGCACGCTCCCCACGCAGCTCTGCTTTGGCGACAGGAGACGACATCTGTGCGTGTCAGGGCTGTGCTCAGTGCCTGAAATTGCGACCAAGTTTGACGCCAGTTCCTTAAAACTTCCTGGGGTGGTGGTGGTCAGCACCTGGCAGCATCGAGGTCTGAGGGGAAACCTGTTCCCATAGAAACCTGTTCCCATTCAGAAATAAATTCTTTTCCTGTGAGGGTGGTGAGGCACTGGAACAGGTTGCCCAGAGAAGCTGTGGCTGCCCCATCCCTGGAGGTGTCCCAGGACAGGCTGGATGGGGCTTTGAGCAACCTGGTCTGGTGGGAGATGTCCCTGCCCAGGGCAGGGGGGTTGGAACTGGATGATCTTTAAGGTCCCTTCCAACTCTAACCATCCTATGATTCTATAGTTTGGTCAGGGTCGGATCAGGTCCCAGCCTGGGGCTTTCTACAGCAGGCGCTGGTCACTCGGGGTAAACTTGTCAGTCCTCCCCACCAGGTAGACCACATGCTTGGACATGGTTTGAATGAGATGGGTTTCATGAGGCCGAAGGTAATCTGTAGTGAACTGTGCAAGGTTTGCTGGACAGAGAGGCATCTATCTTTAAGACATCTGCAAAATTAATTTTACTGCTGAAATTTTTCTTGCTCCTCTTACATGAACAAGTCAACCTGTTTAGTAAACACAGAGATAGTATCAACCACCGTCTCCACTATACAAACAAGAAAATTACTATCTCAGGGTTGGGGTTTTTTAATGGCAGTTGTTGAAGGTGACTAAGATTAACTTTCAATGTGCATACAAATCAGTGAGGAATGCACAGCTTATGTTGTATTTAAAAAAAAAAAAAAAAGGATTTGCATTCAAAATATCTGAGAATAATCTTATGATTGCACAACTTACCATAATTATGATGCTTGGGGGGAAAGAAAGATTTATGAACTCTTGCATAAAATTCTACCTGTAAATGAGGAATTTAAATTTGCTGGTACAATTTCTGTAATACTATGCAAGTTTCAGTTATTTATGTATTTGAGTGGCAATAGTACATCTTTTAAAACAAATGGCCACTTAGTACTGTGGTTGCATTCACATTTATTATAACTGTATCTGGAAATTTCCTGTGTTGTTGAATACCTCTGATGGCAAAGAACAGCATGGCCATATGAGAAACACCTTTTAAGCTGTATTACAAATCATAATGTGTTATTTAGATCTGATTTTAAATCAGTCCCTTTGTTCTCACAGGAGACTTAGCCAGAGGCCTACAACTGAAGAGCTAGAGCAAAGAAATATCCTAAAGCGTAAGTATTTTATTCAGGTTTCAAATAGTATTTACTTAGAAAGTGAGCATATGTTGGATTCATATGGAAGGCTGTCATTGTTGCTCTAGTGTTAGAGCCATAACTGGAGTGAAATTATGTTCTAGAAAACAGCATGTCAACACTAGATCTATATACTAACCTGTAACGGTAGCTGTGAAAGTTGCATATATTCAGGATGCTGAATTTTGCTTGTCTCAATCCCACTACTTGAAGTTGGTCCCACAGATCAGGAATGACTTAGATACCCCTTAGAAATAGTTCTAGGCTGGTTACACTTTCACCTAGTTTTTATGAGGAAGAGGAGGAGAAGGGAGTATCAGCAGGAAGCAGAGGTGGGATATAAAGGTGGAGGTTGGAAGGTGGAGTAGAAAGAGGAAAGGTGAAGCGTTGAGGGGAAAGTGAATAGATACATGCCAACTACTTCAGCACGCTGGCCTTCATATCCACTTCTGACATCTGTACTGAAGGAAGTACATGACACATTCTCGCTGAATATCTTCCCATTGATTAAATCCTTCCTCAGTATCCCTCTTGAAAAATTTAAGTCTATAATTCAAAAAGTCAGAGGCAGAGGAATGAAGTTACATTGGATGTTTACGCTCTGTACCTGTTCCCCCATTTACTTGTGTTGGGTTTGTTCTTAGGCTGGCAAACGCTTCAGAATGGGCATTTTTTATCTTCCTTTATGAATCTTTCCATAATATGGATGTTACCTAAACATATAACAGTTGTCATGCCCAGCTTCTCTAGCCCTGTCTGCATTCTGCAAGGGTAGCTAGTTTTTGATGCTTAAGTAGAAAAAATAAATGAATAAAATGCACATGGAAGCATTTCACACATAGCAACAAATCCAAAACCTCGTCTGTTCCTAAGGTTTAAGAACTTTCCACACTTGGTGTAACTAAAAGGGCAGGTATAAGGCCATTATTTCCAACATTCATTCAGAAAAGTTGGAGTTCATCTGTGCAACCCCAATAGAAGAAAAGAAAATGGGCTGCTTACCCAACAGAGTCCATGGACAGATCACTCTGTCACCTGCTCAGGCCACCAAATCAAGGAGACATAGCAATTATTAGCTTTCAGGCAAGCATCCATGCTAATGTAATCCTACTGCTGTTGTCTGAGCTCTCAAAAGCCGAATAGTGCCATGTCTTACTGAGAAGTGAAGCTACAGTTCATGCATTATGGTGGACAGGAGAGGGTTCAAGGGACTCCTGTCCAATGCACAATGGGAACAGACTTTCTAAGACCACAGTTTCTGAACCTGTAGATTGCATAGATAAATAAAGGTAGTAAAATTTGAAATATGAACCTTTTTTTATATGACAAACCGCTCATGCTGGACTACGTGAGAAAGGTAATTCCAAAACATCTTTGGTGGGCCAGGATACAGCCCACTGAGCTGGGAGCACCACCAGGGGCTTCCTTGCTGCCTTCTCTGCCTGGCTAATCTCTAGATAACTAATCTAGCAACAAACCTGCCACGTATTTAATATCCCCTTTTTGCCATTATTTATTCCCTTCACTGGTTTTGCAGTAAGTAGCTCAAGACTGGAAAGCAGTTAATAGATTTCTTCTCCTGTTTCAGCTTGTTTACTTTTAAGGTTTTGGCAGCCTCCCAGGCCTTGCACTCAGTGCCTCCCGCCGTCCTCTCCTGCTGCTCCGGGGGGTGTCTTAAAGAGGCAAAGGAGAGCAGGAAAAGAAGGCTGGGAAGCAGCATTATGAATCACAAAAAAAAAAAAATCAAAAAAAAATCACAGAGACTGTATTTTGCTTGTCACCGAGATCTCAAATATTTCCAGTTGAGAGTGGTGGGTAAAAAGCAAAGGGAACCAAAGCAAGCCGGGGGTTGTTGGTGACAGTCTGACTCAGAACCCTTTCAGGGGGCAAGTTAGCTCTAAGGCAGTCACGTTATTTATCAGAATTACTACATTCCCTTCCTGTGGGTCATTCGGAAATGTTTACATCTCTTAAATGCCCTTGTTGCCGTAGGCAGCTTTTGTGAATAAGTTGGGATTTCTTTCATAAAGCTTCCTTCCTCCTATTTTTAAGCAGTGGATGGGGAGAAGGGGTTATATTATTGCATGTGAGTGAACTGCAGCTCAGGGAAAGTATTGTTTTGAGTAATATTTGTCAGACTTCTAGGTTACTTTAAGTGGTAAAGGTCTAAATGTTTCTTTCAGGATTAAGATCAGCCCAAATCTTTTAAGATGTTCAGAAAAAGTCCCTACTTTTCTTTTTTTTGTATTTCCAGTTAGTGAGGAAATCTGTCTTGCAAGAAGTTTTGTTTTGATAATATTTCCAGATAAACCAGTTACTGAAAATCCTGTGACGGACTACGATCGCAAGCGGATTTCTATAAAAACAATTTGGATAAAACTATCAGGATTTCTGAGTCCTCCCACACTAAAACAAAGTTATGATAACTCAAGAGTCCACTTGAAGGAATAGATAAAGCACTGTGTTTTTAATAAAGACAGGTTTCTTGTGTACTGGCTTTAAGCCAGTAGTATTTATAAGTATTGCATTATGGCAAAGAAACTTTATTCTTCCAGGAATTTCGGATTAAGATAACTGTATTTTTTCCTGTATTTGTAAGGGACAGTGAACTTCTTGCGCTGTGCACCTGCGTGCCTGCCAGGACTGGCTTTGTGGAAAACAGGGCTTAGGTCTTGATGCTGGTTAAGGAATATTAATGGCTATCTTTGCTTGTAAAACCAGGAAAGAGAAACCGCTTTGTGCGTTCCAGAGCGCTGCAAGAGGCAAGAGCTTTGTTTGTCTTTTCTTTCTCTTTCCCTCGCAAGCCCACAGAGAAGTCTAAACATAGCTAATCCCACAGGGACACAATGGAAAGTTTGGTTTTACGCTCCAGGAGTACTTTCTGGTCAAGAACGGAGCAGTCCTCAGGCAGAACAATTTCTCTCTTCTCTTTTTGCCTTCCGCTGTGAAGCAAAAGTCCTACAGAACAGAAGGTGACCAGATGTAGGGTGGCAAAAGTGGCAGGAGCAGTAATGTATAGATGCCAGGGATGCTGATTGTTCAGCTTTGACTGGTGGATTGTTTTAACTCGAAGCCCCACGATAAGTGATGCTAAAAAAAAATGGTTTGAGTTAGGAATCAAATCCCAGTTTGACCTCGTAGGAGCTACAGAGAGAGATGGAGGGAAACCATAGCTTTGTGGAGATCTAAGTGGAGACTCCTGCAAGCAAAGGGGCTCGCTGGGCTGGTCCTTTGCCAGTACAGCAGCAGCAGGACATCTGAGGAGGGGACTTGCAGCTGGGAACGCTGTGTTTATATTTTCTTTCTCCACATCACGTAGATTAGATCTGCTTTTAAGGTGGAAAGCAGTCATAAGAGTGTTCCCGTGCATTAATGTGTTCCTGTTTGGCCAAATGATTCAGTTCGTACCTGCAGTTAAAACGTGGCCCTCCGGCTGGAATTTTCCACACCACCTGAAGGAAGCAGGAGCACCAGACCCATTGTTTTTAGCACCACGCATCTTCTTAACTCACTATGGCAACTTTCAAAACTTTTCCCTTAAAAGACCAAAAATACATAGTAGATGTTACGGTTAGTAGGAATTTTTGTCAGGGCAGTGTTTCTGTAGCACTGGGCTTAAAGCAGCAGGCTGCTGTGCCCAGCAGGCTGGAGGTGGGAAATTGGTGCTTTAGGTACAAGTCAAACGTACCTAAAACCCATAGATGGAGAGCTGTTTGTCAAATGGCAGATTCAATATATTAGCAGCAACCATCAGATTTCAGTCCCTTTCCTTTAGCTCTTGAGTTTTATTCTTTGACTAAAACTCATATGTATAAACCGTGTCCTGCCTCTTGACCTCTCATGCAGAGGACTCTGTTCCCCATGGGTTTGATCCCCACCTGCTTTGCCCAGGAGTGAAAGAAGCTCCTGATGCCTCCTCTTGGAGTTGTCCTCCAAAAGGTGGGCTTCCAGCTCTCCTTGACAGCCTGCTCCAGGACCTACCTGGACCAGCTCAGCAGCTGAGATGATGGCCTTGCTCATCTCCCATTTCTAGGTGGATTCCCGTGTCCAGCCATCCTTTGCTGCAGTCATCTGTGCTTTGTCCTGTGGTCTGCAGCCCTCAGGGAGGTACCTTCACAGCTTGGGATAGACAGCTAACCTTCAACCTTCCTAAATGTCCAGCTCAACTTTTTTTTTGTTATTTTACCCTCCCCCAAACTATAGAAAAACAGTATTTCAAATGCTGTTGGTAGTTGTTTCTTAAGGTACAAATTGAACAGTATGATCTCCTGTTTCTTCCATCAAACGTCTTATTGCTGCTTCTTAGGAGATGCAGTGGTTTAGATAGCAAAGAAATGTCAAGGTATGAATAATGAAGAATGTATTTTACAAAGTAAGTGAAGGAGAAGGCAGCACAGTGATGTGTATATCCAGCTGTGTTTTTCCTGCTGTGTCTGCTGCTGGAGAATTTCTAAGACGTAAGCAACTCAGTTCATGAAGGGACAAAATTTTTTTAATGTCAAACCATTCCCAGGTGAATGGAACCCCAAAGTAATAGCTTGTGTTTAATTACCTCGGTTACTATGTCTATTGATTGCAAAGACTGTGTGTTTAAACAAAAACCTACCAAAGATTTACCTGTCCTAAAACACCTAGAGAGCTTTTGATTTTGTTAGTTGAAGATGTTATAAAAGGAATTCTCATTTGAAGTCGTAAGTCCTTAAATGCATTCAACTTGTTTATTGGTAGATACAGTAATGAAAATTTTTTAAATGTAGATCAGTCTTTAACTCTCCATTCTTTAGTTTTAGTCAGGTTACAGCTCCCCTATGAAAACAGGCCATCCATTTCTTCACCATTTAAAAGAAAAATTATTAATAAGCCATAAATTACATTCACATTTCAGTATCTCAGTAAAATCACCATCAATACTAGATCCAACCTAGTAGTCCGTAACCCCTAACTATGAATAAAACAGGATCAGAATTTTATGGATGTCTCTAGGTGGGATATTTCAGCCACAACAAAGTTAACTTTGTATATAGCCATCAGAGGTGGATGGAAAAGACAAATAATATTCTTCAGAATGTACTTCAATTTAAAAAACTGCTGAGGCCATATGAATGTGCCTTTGTAAGTGTGATTTTCACTGGAACTGAGGAAATCAAGTTTGGTTAGCAGAGGAATTTGTTAAAAGCACGTTTCAATCTCATGCCCAAATACACTCAAAAAACGCACATGTCATTTTCTGCTGCCCTCGTTCATTTGGTCTAGCTAGTGGCCCTTCACCAAGAGGGTTGAGTACTGAATCATATGCCGATGTTATAAACTCAGAAAAAAAATATATTAAAGTAACAAACCCAATTTGCAGTAACAACTGACAGTGAAACCAATTGTCGTTGACTCGTTGTAGCAGTACAGGACACTCTGCTGATTCAGATACTCAGGGCAAACTTTTTTCTTTACCCTTATGAATAATTAGGCTCTAAAGTCAGTAGGTGGCATGTTGGAAGTTAAAGCAAGAGTGATTTTGATGTTGGGACAAGTAATTGAAACATTAGGCAGCTCTTTCAGGGTACTTTCTATTTGCTGTTAACACAGAAAGGAAACAGCAGGCGCCGCCGCCTCTTTGCCGTGTTCCTGACCCACAGTTGGTGACTTGAGATGTCTACAGAATCAGGGAAAATGAGGGTAGGGAAAAGAAATGAGAGCAGACAAAATCCAAAAAGCAGACAACATATGCAGGATCGCCCAGAAATATGAGGAAACGTGAGCCAGGGCTTGAAGTCCTGAAGCTTTCAACCAAGAGAAATACAGTATGTGCAGTTATAATACTTAAATATTCACTGCTTTTTATCTCTTTTAAAAACAGAGAAGAATGAAGAAGAAGAACAGGAAGCCAAAAGAGAAATAAAACGTAGACTCAGTAGAAAGGTGATGATGTGGTTTTTGTATTGTGTATTTTATGTACGTAGGATTATTTTTTACAAGATTCTACAAGATTTTACAACATTCTAAAAATCTGTGTATATACATTATTGCAAACGTCCATCAGTTGTGCCCCCAGATTAGAAAGTACAAGCCAAGTCCTTCTTGGGGGAAACTCCATCCTGTCCAGTTTCCCATAGCTGGAAAAACACATGGAGTCTGGCCATGCTTAATATTTGTCCATGGACGTGTGGGAGAGAAACGAGACGTGTTTGTGAGCATGACCACTGCTGTCATGTATGTTCGAGGGCAGCCCCACCTGTAGATCTGCTCTTCCCTAGAGCAGCAAAGCAGCATCAGCCCTAAGAAAGCCCTTCACCGATCTTCTCACCACGTCAGTGGTCTTGGCCGGTGCAGGTGGGATTGTGCTCATGGCCCCTGGAAAATTAAGCAGTTATGGATCTTCTGCCCTACCTTTGGGAGCTCGTTCTGGGAGAGGATGGGGGTTGTTCTCATACATAGCCCTAGTCCGCCCTTCTCTGCAAAAATACAATTTCCTTAATATAATCCTCCGTAGTTAATTAAAGCGAATATCGTGTGAAGTAATACAATTTGGCATCATAATGACCTCCAGATGTTCAAAATCAATGTTTTTAGTTAGGGTGGCACCTCCACATCCTGCTTATTTTCAGTATTATAGTTGAATACAGCAGACTCTGTAATCGTTAATGCAAACGGACCTACTGCCTAGTGGGGTAAATGGTGTGACAGTTGCAAAGTCACAATTAATATTCCAGGGATAACTGTCACGATTCTCTGTGACCTGCCCAGCAAAGACTATTTTTATAATTGGAGAAATTAGGTTGTGCTGCTTCCCCATTCCTGTGCAGCGCTCCCAGGATGGTGCCTTTTTTTAGACACCTGAAAGTGACCCTATTTAGAAATACCATTAAAGTTCTCTTGAGATTACATCATACCCCTAGCTTTTATTTTATTTTATTTCATCTTATTAAATGTACTATTTTCTGCCTCCCACTTCCAGCTCAGCCTGAGGCCTACAGTGGCTGAACTTCAAGCAAGAAGAATCCTTCGATTTAACGAGTACGTGGAGGTCACAGATTCTCCAGATTATGACCGTCGTGCCGACAAGCCTTGGGCCAGGTTAACTCCCGCAGACAAGGCAAGGGACAAATGTAGATTCTAAGAAAATGCTTGCATCTGTCACACTTGGGGGGACTTTCAACTGGTTTACATTCTTTTGATGCCAGCATCACGCATGGCATCTGCTGGAGGCAGCAAGATTGTCATGGTACTACTGTGCACCTACTCCTTGCAGCTCAGAAAACCCACTCGGGTGCCTATTAAAAGCCTCTTTCCCACCTCCGTTATGGCAGTTCAGGCCAGAATTTCTTGCATCTGTAAAGCCTTGCTAAGCCAGACACACACTCTAAGCAAAGATGGATAACAGAATCATAGAATGGTTAGTTGGAAGGGACCTTAAAGACCATCGAGTTCCAACCCCCCTGCCCTGGGCAGGGACACCTCCCACCAGACCAGGTTGCTCAAAGCCCCATCCAGCCTGGTCTTGAACACCTCCAGGGATGGGGCAGCCACAGCTTCTCTGGGAAACCTGTTCCAGTGTCTCAGGAAAGGTTTTCCTCCCAATATCTAGTCTAAATCTCCCTTCTTTCAGTTTAAAACTGTTCCCCTTCGTCCTATCGCCCCACTCCCTCCCCATCCCTCCTGTGTTCAGGCAAGGTTTCTGCTGGCAGAAGCCTGTGTCACTCCCACCAAGTTACTTTTGCAAGTCATTCAAGTGAAAAAAGGTAGAAGCTGCTCCATCCTCATTAGGGTTCTTGGCCACAGCTGTCAGTGCAGGAGCTGACCGTACGCATGCAGCACACTTCTGGGGGGAGTTTGCCCCCAAAATGGTGCAGTTAATAGTTCCTCTGCCTAACTACAAAGGATGAGACAAATTCTGTGATTCTCTTGTAAAAAACAGATCAGTCAAAGATTACTATGAAATACTCTTCCATTTTCCTCTAATTCCACTTAATAAGAGGAAAACTGTAGTATTTATCTATCAAAAAGTGCTGGTGCCTTTAGCACTGGGTCTGAACCAACTTTTATGGAAATCGTGTGAGATGCAGTTGGCATGAAAAGTGATGCATGCAAGAACTCACTGTCTTTTAGCTAAAGACTGAGAAGCACTGATTTTATTTCAGCTTGTATTTTACTATTAATGCCAGCTCATCTGAAAATCAAAGGAGAATCTCATACATCAAGTCAAGGTGGAGACATTAAAAATGTACCCAGAAGTGTTTGTAGCTGTTGGTTCTGGGAGGTGCAGAGCACTCTCTAGTCCTCACGTAGCTTGTGGGAGGTTAGAGCACCCAGCACCTACCTCCACTTTCACCTTGGTCCAACCAGGGTAAACTGCACTAGAAAAAAACCAGCAGAGTTTCCCACCTACTTTAGGGCAGCAGTTTTTCATCTCAATTCATTTTGTAATGAGAAGGTGCCCAAGGCTGGTTATTGATCCCCATGTTTGTTTGCCTCAGCAGAAAGGCAGACCCCGGGTTGCCTGGAAACTCCCTGGCCCTTTTTTTTCCCCAGGGAAGTCATTTTTCTAATTCCAGTGGGAGCAGAAAATTTTACTGTAACTATATTATGGAGCTGGAGCTCTGGTGTCTTTGCTGCTCAGAAATAGCTGTCTCTTTCCTAGCTATTACAGCAGCATCCTGTAAGCAAGCTGTTGTGGCTAAACAGAACCATCCCCTGTTTAAAATGAAGTTTCTCATTTACGAGACCGCAGTCTGGTGATGCTATAATTTTATCACGCTGCTTGTCTGTTCTGCACTGAAAGGCATGCACGCCAGATGAGATTTCTTTAGGGAGTAATGAAATGATACTGCTTTTATTTGAAATGCTGAAAGAAGAGAGTGAGCAAGAGTAAACTGTTGTTTCATTTCACAGTGAAAGTAGGAAAGCATATGGGATAGAAACAAAAGCCACTTTTATGTAATAGAATATTTCAGAAATTATATGTATTGCTTGATGAAGTAAATTGCTTATCACTCATTTAACATAAGCAAGAAGGCATTTACAAATTGCACTGAATTTCTGCTGTCCTTTAGAATCTGCCAACTGAAAACGCAGGCCTGAAATGTCCAAATATTTCATGTAATTTTACATAAAACTAATCAAACCAAGTGACTAATTCCACTTAAAACCTGCTGCTCGTCTTGCGTTCCTGAAGTCCTGTCCCCGGTGGGGAGATGGAGGGCCCTTGCTGTGTGTACAGCGTGACTCACCACCTCCTCGGGGGCTGCCCCTGCAGATCTTACCCCTCGCAGTTTCGTACTCAGCAGGTGACTCTCGAGGTAACCCAGTCCCTGGGGTTTGTCCATTTTTGTCCATAGCGAGTGCCATGTTGCAGTGAGGGGGTTGGTTCACCCACTGCAGGAGATTTGGGGTTGCTTTGTTTATTTGGTGCTTTGAGTTTCTTCGTAGTGCATCATTGCTCCAAATAGCTGTAATTGAAAAAAAGTCTCTGGTGTTGGTGATCAGAAAGGTGTGAGCTGTGGATTACAGTAAGGGAGACTGGAAAATGGGAACTGTATGGGAACCTGCAAGAGTAGGGCCAGGTTCCTTTCAGACTCTTTACTTTCCTTAATATTCCTATTTCTTATGGTTGCATATATCATTATTGTTTATTAGGCAGCAATACGGAAAGAACTGAATGAATTTAAAAGCACAGAAATGGAAGTACACGAGGAAAGTCGGCAATTTACCAGGTGGGTGACTCCCTCTTCTTGTGTAAGTCATAGAGATGAGTACGACAGTGACCCTCTGCCTTTCTGCAAGTCCTCTGAGGCTGTGTCACGGCTGGTTCCTTGTGTAGATTCCTACTTGAATCCCACCACTGATTCTGGTGGGATCCCCAGTGTTGCTGGTGCCATCCCTGAAGCGGAGTGGTTGATACAGCAGTGATGGTGACTGCAATGGATCAGTTGCTAAGTGGGAAAAGATTGTTTGGGAAATCTAAAAAAATAATCCTTTGAAAGGACTCAGCATCTCATAATAAAGGATGTCCTTCTCTGGCAGTACTCCCCTGCTCATCAGAGTACACATATTTGTAGATGCGTTTGCTAAGTGAAAACGAGATGATGTGTTGAAGTTCAGAAAAGCTTATCAGTGTTTTTGGGAGCTTTCTAGGCTCCTGGCAGCAGTTTCAGGGGGAAAAGACAGATTCTCCTATTCCTTGATTGCTACTTCTAATGTATTAATCTGGATTTGTTTCATTCTCTGTCCTGGATAACACCAAGATGTTGTCTGAAGCATTAGGATTTAAAGAGCTCTGAAGCGTCCACAGTTTTTAGCAAATCTTCCAATTTTGCAGATTTATTCCCTAGGAGGAGCGAGGCGCTTTCTGCCATCCCCATGGCATCTGTATCTTTTGAAGTTACAAAGGCTGGGCAGAACTTGCTGTTGGGATCAGCCAACATTGCAGAGATAGCATTATTATCTTCACTTCCACGCAGAGTAAAGTCAAATCAAAATAATTAGCTATGACCATGTCCCTTCCTTTTCCTGCTGCTGTTTTAATCAAACTTAGGATCTGCACAGGCGACTGTGAATCCTCTAATTAAAGACAGTGTCAGAAGGAAAATTCACCATGGGAGATGGGGTTTTGGTGATTTCTGGCATCTCCTAGTTCAGTGTTTGATTTCACAACTTCAGTGATTTTTCTTCACCAAAATATGGATTTTCCTATGATACTATAAACCCACTTCAGTGTAGTATTTATTCATGTATAACATGAATATACATGAATATTCATGTATAACATGAATAAATTAATTTAAAGAAAATTAAACCAGTTTCACAGGCAGCAAAACTAAACCAGGAGATGAACCAGGAGGCAGGAGCCTTTTCAAACATGGATTTGTATATTTTCACCTGGCTTCCGATGTCATTTTCTCTTCGGGCAATAGGTAGTATATCTTCTTCCGAATATATAAAAATAGTACTTTAAGAAAACGGGCATCGCAAGGGAGAGAAGGAAAATGAGCAGGAATAGAAACCCGGCTGTGTGCTGAGAGAGATGGAGTGCGACCTCCTGCTTATGTTGTTATGGTTTTTTTGAGTTGCACTGCAATATAGAAACGTAAGTACAGATAGGAATGAGTCATAAAAAGAACTGGTTATTTTTTCACGAGAATTGAAAACAGTTGAGACCGATTACAGCCGGATTCTTGAAAGACGAACCAAAAATCTCAGGGATTCAGTGGAATGACAAACCAGTTAAAAAGTGAAATTTTTTTCTAAGGAGGGCCTTGGAAAATGGAGTCAAAAAATAGGCACAGACAAATTGATAAATACATGGTCCTGGAAGAATTTCAACCTGAGGGAAATCAGGCTTTCTCTGTTCTCTCTCCACCCTGTTTTTTTCATTGGTCATGTTGTGGAGCCACTGCACAGAAGTCAGCAGAGTAACAGTAGAAAAAGCTAATTAAGAACAGAATTAGATACAGATGTTTTAAGTCAACTGCAATTTTGAAAATAAAGAGAGATTTGGTTTCCTCTGGGACCTCTCATTAAAAATTATGTAGTTGCCACTACATTTGGATGGATACAACAAAAGTGATTTGTTTTAAGAAAAAGACAGACAAAAGTTTCTGGCCAGAGAATTAATTACTCAGCTTTTAATTTTTTTCAAGGATGATCACTGAGGTGATACAAACCAAAAGGCCCTTGAATTTGCAGCTGGTTAACAAAGGCTGATTCGTGAAGTTCTGTGATAGAATGAGACAACAAGGAAGCTGCTTATTAAACAAAACATAGCTTATAGCATATGGTTTCATATATTATTAGATATTCAGTATAAGACGCTTTAGTATTACAATCAGTATTTACAGTATCTTTGAATTGTTAAAATTTTCTGTTAAAATTGGGAAAAGAAAAACACTGGTTCTCATTGTTCATCATTTACTGTAATGACTGTCAGTTGAACTGTTTCTCTACTCCTCGGAATTTAGACTGATTCCTTCTTTTATTTCATAACAGAATCCAAGAAACTGAGTTTCTAAAAATAGAGACATAAATAAAAGTTTGGGAAGAGGATATTAGTAGATGTTTATAAAAGAGCTTCGAATGGAAATGCTAGATGTAGTCCAAGATACTGTTGTTCTACAGAGATACAAAAACCCTGTGTCTTTTTTTGCAATGCACGGTACCCTCACGGAGCAGATGAGCTGTGTGTGAATGTCAGCTTTTGCGTACACCTCCTTTCTTTGAGAAATGGATCCCTGTATTGTATCGAGCCACGTTACAAGGGTAACGTGTGGCTTGTTTTCTTTTCTCCTCTCCAGAACTGTTAAGAGAAAATGTGTCAAAGAAAAACTTACGTAAACGTACTCTGCTAAGTGCATCATTAACTAGGCTTTTTTTTAAAGTTGTTGCATCTTTTACTACTTCACGGGTAGATATATTTTTAAAGCCATTTAAACAGAGATTTAGAAGTCTGGGGATAGAGATGTTGAACACTTGATATCGGTGCCCTTCTTACCCTTTTGCTTGGATTCATTACATTTAAGCTGAGTTTGAATTTCAATTGCTGTAGGCTCCCAACTTCAGGAAAAGGTTGGGAACACCCTTTGGAGCAACCCACCTCTCTATCCATCATACAGGCAATCTGGAGCGACGTACATGCCCTACCTAAAAGTCTAAGAAACAACAAGGTGTATTTGGGCCTTCATGTGCCACAGTTGGCTGCTGTTAATAGGATGAAAGCATCTGCAGTGCTATAAAATTTGTTGCTTATTAAAAAAAAAATCCAAATTTTTTGTTAGCCTCATTTTGTGGAAGGATTAAAAAAATCAGAATGTTAAGTTTTATGCCATAGCAAAGCTTTTCTGACTTATCTACAGTGTCTCCAAATAGTAAATGCAATCTGGCTAAATCTATATTGGTAAACAAAACAGATTGGAGACTGTTCTCCAGCCCTGAGGCCAGCAGGTTTGGCACAGCTTGAATTCATACAGTCAACTTCTTCTCCCAGCCCCAAAACAGGGTGATGTCCCCCCATACACAGCCTGGGCTAATCACAGCCGTGCCCAGGCAGTATCTGGAAGAGTGCTGGTTGAGCCATGCAAAACTGTGCCAGGGACCACGGTTAACAGGTTAATGGTATGGACAGACAGACAGACACCAGTGCGCAAGCCACACCGTGGCCCCATTTGGTTTTCTAGTAGAGAAGGACAGACAGCAGGGGATAATAGAGCTGATTCAATCCCACTTAAAGCAGGAAAACCAGGAATAATTCTGCTCAGGCAACACAAGTAAACAGCTGTGGGAGCAGGATGAAGATCATTGTCATTGTCGGTTGAAAGAATATAATTCTAAGTTTTTTAATGATTTCTCATTTCAGGTTTCATCGTCCATAACTGTCTGACCGCATCCCGTATTTCATGTAACAGTTTTCTTTGGGGAAGTCATTGCGTCCTGATGAGCTGAGATTGCACTGGAACTGGACTGAGTGTAAGTGTGTGCTACAGCTTACCCTGAGGTTCATGAAGGATGTGGCCCTCGTCTTTATCAACGGACACATGATTTGTCTGGGAGGAGAACCCACATGAAGTGTTTGTCATGGTTAAGACAGACCACGATTCTGTGGCTAACCCACACAGACGAGTCGGTGGACTTCTTCGTCGGAGCTCCACAAGTCAAGAAGAGCTGAAGACAATCGCTTGAGAGCCTGTTGCCAGGAACTCATCAGACTTCGTAGGGTTGTGACTGAGGGTAATGGAGAGGGGGGAGCGTGAAAAGGACTGAGAGCGTCAGGGAAGAGAGACTTCGGTTGTCAGTCCACAGAGAAAAGTGGACCGGATGGGACTGCTTAATGATGCACTTGGCCAGTGGGGGCAATTATTTTTTTTAAAAAAAAAAAAAAACAGAGTATGAGCAACTGTGCATGTGTTTCTTTTAGTGGCCACAGCCTGTCTTAGAAAGACAGCAAGCCACAAGTCCTCATGTCATCAGTACTTTAGTGAAGAACTGTAATTTTCTTTGGTGCCAGTAAATACAGTTGCCAGAAATTAGTCCTAGCATAACTCGGCTGTCTTTTTTAAAATCCCGATGAGCATGCTTCAAGAACATACATTGAACATTCATACAGAAAAAGTCACACATTTTTTTGGTTTTTAATGTTGACATACCATGGATCCTCAGAAACACCTAAACAGGATTTTAAAGGACAAATAACGGGACACTATGAATGCAATGAAATGCTTCGTGTTTAGAAACACTCCTTGCTGTCTGTCACTTGCCATTTAAACCAGAGGGATCATTATCTTTCTCATCCATGGCAGGCAGTGGTGGCAACTTCAACATCATGCTCGTGTGAATCCAAAATCAGAATTGAAATTAGGCACAAAAGTCTTTACGAGTAGGCTTGAGCAGTGATTACTAATGTGACTTTTTACGTTTAATGACTCTTGCACTGCTTTGAGGAAGAACTCACAGATGAATCAGTATGTCTTCAGCTACTGGTCCTGTAAAAGTGAACGGAAAATCCGTAGAGTGTCTGCAGTTTGTTTTTGATGAGTGTGAAGAATGCTTCTTAGATTCCTAATTTTTTATACTATCTTGAAATTGTACATGTGAATACAGTACTATTAAAAATAAGTGGTATGGAGTGTGAAAGGCAATACATGGTTTTTCTAAGTTGGCCCAAAGGCCTATTAAAAAGCCTGTGGCGTTGTTTACACTAAGAAATTCTGTCTTATATTAGCACTTATTTATCCTTTGAATTAATGTACACAACGTTGGGGGGGTCTGGAATTCACATATGCATCCATTTAATGCAGTATTACAATATATTTGATATTTATCCTTTCTAATGTGTGTACATATTACAATTTATTTTTGTCTTTTATGTGCCCTGTTTAGTTTTTAATTATGAAGTGTAAGTATTTCTTTTTCAGGCAATAAAAGGTCTGTGTAGATGTGATTTTTACCTCAGAACCTGGAAGAGATTCTTGTGGAATGTTTTTCATTTACAAAATTGAAGGTTGTTGTTTTAGATGTCAGCCTAAAGGCAGGAAGGCAATTTGGTGGCTAAAATTAGATCTCCCTCTTTACTGATATTTACAAGAAGACCAGGTTTGCATAAATGGGGTAGATTATTTTAGTAAAGAGCACTTCTGGTAACAGGAGAGTGCTTTCCAACAGCTGTCACTCTATTATTTTTAAAGAGATTGACAAACCTTTTTTAAAAAAGATAAATTTACATGACTGTTAGGATAATTTACATTTTAGTAAAAATCTAATGACGTACAGAGCCCAAAATATCAATAACCACATAAAATAACCATCTACATGCTTGTAGCAAAGAAAAGGAAGCAGCACCTTCCTTTTTTAATGGAATCAATAAGAGCCATTAGGATTCCATTTGCAGAAAACAGTTTAGCTTCTGTGAGGCCCATCATTTTATAAATATAGAAACACCACTTTGACATCAAGGAAATGGTGAAAATGTATTCTTTGGCACTAAATCATACAGGAATGATCAGGTCATTAGAGTTAAGATTTGTCAGCAATTCTGGTAGAACCCTAATTATTATTTATAGAATTTGAAGAGTAAACTTAAAACTTTCACTGGTACTTAATAAATAGTTCTCCTGCTTAAACTTTTCATTGTTGTTGTTGCCAAATTTAGAAATGTGTGTCCAAAGCCTATAAAGGCCTGCTATGTTGACTTTGAAGTATAAAACACAGTATTTCACTTCAAAGGGAACAAGCGGAGCAATTAAATAGACCTCAGTGCTGCCTTAATGACTTTGAAATGTTTGAAAGCAGCCAAGATACTAAAGGCCAAAAGATGGCTGTTGCACAGGCAGAGTAACTTGGACAAAGGTAAGGTCAGACTATACAAACTTTATATAAGACAGTAGCTCCACTGACATGCCAGGGCACATACGGCTCACACAAGGAAACTAAAAGTTGCTAAAATTCTTAGGATGAAGCCAATGAATTGACTTTGCAAGAAGATGTTCCTCTCTACTAGGCCTGGACCATGGATGGAAAGACACGTGGCACCTTCTTGTTTCAAGAGCTGAAACACAAAGATGAGGATACAACTTCTGGCGTAGACTTCCTCAAGCTGCATTTTGCCATAAGACATGAGGATACAAAGGTGAGGTATCGCTTAGGTTTTCCCTGTCCTCCTTCTGCATTTGGGTTTTTTTAAAGTATTCACTACAGGCCATTGCTAGAGGCAGAATACTAGTCTGAATAGAGATGCTGAGCTAAATCTTTAATTTCTCACGTAATTTCTTATTATTTTGATGATAAATAATCAGGTGCATTCTTTGGCCCACAATTCAGCAAACTACTTAAGCAAATTTATGTAACTGGACTAGAAGAGTTGCCTTTATTGGAACTTCTGTAAAAATGTAGTATATTTGCAGAATTAGAACTATAAACTATCTATTGTGTATTGTACCCCCCCACAGAATTGTATATACTATTTTTATATTCCAAATATCAACTGGCAGAAAAAAGACAGCTGTAACGTGTTATCCATGCAATAAAAAATAACAAGCTCTTGGTATGTCACTATGTGCAGTGAAGCAAGTTTGCTTTACCTTATGAGCTGCCTGAAGTCGGTTTCTGCTGCTATCTCCTAATCCTCTATATTGATGATTTCAAATGTCTCCACGTTGCTACAACAGCCCATTGGAAATGATACATCATGTATCTAACTGCCTCTGGTGCTACATGCCTGTTAGAAGGGAAAACTCAGGATTCCTGAGTGAGAAATCCTTGAGGAAAAAAGTAAAAACATGTAAAAAAGGCAAAGAAAAAATAACACTTTCCATGCAACATATTGTACAATCCAGCTGGTGAAAAGAGATCAACATGTTAATTTTTATCAATTTGGACAAATCATTAAAATGTCATCCAGAACATACAACAAACCTGACACACATACCTGTGTTCCACAGAATCAGATATGAACTCAGATGTCTTGCACACAAAGAGAAAATGAGTAGCTTGAAGCAGTGGTTTCTGAAATTAGCTCATATATCACATTTATCAGTAGGATCACACATCACAGCATGTTGCTGTGGGTGCAGGAGAACGGATGCTTAATCAAACCCTAATTTCTTCTTCACATAACAAATGGAAATTGTCCTAGAATGTTGTCATCTCTTTCTTCTTTCAGGTAATACATATTAGTCCTTATAACTGAAATTAGTTGTTTCAAATGAAAAAAAGCCTATCTAGATTTCCTTGAATTGTGATGTAAATGTTGAGTAAACAAGTACCAAAAAAAATAATTTAAGCTAAATGGTTACAATTATTTAAGGTCAATACCATTTTGACCAGTGATTTGAAACAAGATAGGACCAGGAGCAGTGTCTCTTCAAAAATCACTGCAAGTATTCACAGCCATTTGTAGGTCTACAAGATTGTATTTATTTGTCAGTTTTAGCATTTACGTACAGTTTTGTGTGTCCCATGCTGTGGTGGACTTGACCGACCTCTGATGTGGTGTGGAGCAGGGCAGCCCCACCACCTGCTTTGGCCACACTGAGCTCTTAGAGAAGCACCACAACCTCAGTGCTGACATGTGAAAAACATAGCAGATGACCACTTCGGTTTTACTTTTTTTTTTGTTTCCCTTAAAAACCAAATGAAAGACGTGAAACAAAGGGATGAAAGTATCCCTGATATTACAGAAATATCACCTCCTTCCAGGTGAGATTAGTTCTTTGTTTCCAGCGGAGATGCTTCAAACCCAGATCTGTGACTAGTAATACTACAGCTACATCAGAGCTGTCACTTAACCCGAATATAGTCTGAATCATAAAATGGGAAGAAGATGCAGCCAGCACAGACTCAAAACATCTACCTAGTCTGGCAGCCCAGGAACCCAACGAAACCCCCTTGTGGGCTGCAGCTGGGAGCAGGTTGGAGCCAGGGTAGGGGGAGCCACGCTGTCACCTCGGTACCTGGCAGATGGCACCAGGAGGACAGGTCTGGTTCAGTGCTGCTGCCATCCTAGAGACTAGAGCATGGGCTCATGTCCTAATGTCTGTTAATGCTTTAATGTTAAAGTAAACCAAGCTAAAAGCCTACGTTTGCATTAAATTGTCAGGTATAGCAGAACTGTGTCTTTTAAATCATTAATTAAATCATTAAATCATTTTAAATCATTTAAATCTTTGACGTCATCTGTTTTTATACGTATCCCAAGGAGTTCAGGCCTGTGTCACTGCTGTAAGCTAAAATAAAGACATACTCAGGGTGAAAACCAGAATAAATTTGCCTCCTGCCTTTAGGAACTCCCACATTTAGCTCCATTATTGTTGCCATCTTTATTCTTCTTGTACAAAACTAAGTGAAATGCTCGCTGCTGGGACCTGGCTTTTGATGAACGAAAAAAAGCAATTCTGAAAGTTTTTATTAGTTTGATATTAAAATATTTTGAGGATCAAATAAAAGTAAACTCCCCAGAATAGCTTAAAGCTTCCATTTACCAGATATCTGAAAAGAAAAAAAACAAGAACAAAAATACCCAAAAACCCAAACAAAAACAACAAAACAAAACAAAAAACAAAAAGAAACAAAAACAACTTATGGAAGTCTAGCTATATAGAGAGAGATGGAGTAAAAATAACATATTTCACTGTAATGTTTTGTCACATTTCTATTTATTAGCTTTAATGATTAATAAGGTCTTCTTTCACTTTGTCATTGTTCCCATCTTGTTTCAGGATTTTAATGGAAATAGAGCTCATATGAACTAGATACAGCATTTCACCAATATTTCATTATTTTCTAGAAGCTAAATATTGCATCGGATAGGTACAAAGAACGTAATGGTATTCTTTGTGTCTCCTTGTTCAATCATTAATTCTTTATATTAAAAAAGTCTTGCAATACTATGTCAAATTTAACCATATTTGAACATTGTTATAAACTAGTAAAATGTTGCTGAACATACCTTCTCTTCCTTTCACTACTTTGTGTGGTGGTATATTAATTTGTAAACTTGTATAAATTTTGGAATTAAAAAAATTCTGTGTTTTGGACGATTATTTTAGCTGGTGTGATTTGAAACAAAAAAGATACCAATGGCTTGTTTGAATGGGCATCTAACTGAATGAGTAGGGGCAGGAAGGGTGTGGAGATGGCACGTGCTAATTGCCTGCAACTGTTTAAATAGATATCGAGATTTATTTTTTTTTTAAACAGAATTCCATTTACAACCAAACTGCAAATCTATGAGAGGTGCAAGAATGCTGCAGACTACACCACTTCTGTACACTCAGGGGCTAATAAGTTTTCATCCCTTCCCAACTCTTTATGGAACAATTGGCAATATTAGTATGCTGTACCTTAAACACTGGGCGTTCAAGAATGTGTACTTCCCTGGCAGAGCTGCAACATGCTGCGGAAAGGTACTACTCAGTAGCAGAAATCCTTGCTCACATGCCTCTTCCAATCAAGGACACCTCTGAGAGATGACTCCAAGAAGGAGGGATGGATAACCCATCCGCACCAGTGCAAGTGGTGAAGCTCCAGCAGGGTCTTTCGGGGGGCCCGTAAAGCCAGGAGGTTCTTGGGTGCTGAATATACCATAGTCGGGCCACAATCACCTGAAATGAAATTTTTCACATTAATTCATTGGAATAAAAATTTTGCAGCACATAATGGACAGTGTCATCTATTAATAGGCACTGGGCCAGTTCTTAAGACATTAGTGTTTCCATTAATTTGATTTAAAATAGAAACAAATTATGCTCAAAGTAACTTGCATGAATTTCACTAAATGTTCCTATTTACAAAGACAATAAAATTCAAGACAATGACAGAGACAACAAAAATTCAAGACTTAGTTCCTCACTGGCCATCATGCTGGACAGTTATTGAGAACCATAAAAAATCTACCCGAAACATTGTCAGCTTAGAAATGCTGGTATTTTAAAATGTACTTTCCACATGTTTAATGATTTTCAAAAGATCTGAAGCTGTGGAGAATCTGTACCGATAACTTTTCAGCTTATGCAGTGTGTATTTTATGTAACAATTATAAAATGCATTTACCTGTATTTTGGCAACTTGGCTTAGGGTGATTGAATATGGTAACTACAAAGAAGTGGCTGATCTGATACCGCTTTTTACATAGGTGTATAGATATCTGTGAATGTAAATAACTGGAATTGTTACAAATTAATGATAACTGTTTCTTGGGGTTTTATTTGTACTGTAGTATATACCTATATATACACATGTACACAAATATATTCCAATATTGTCATCTGAAAAGTAGAATATGTATTATCTTTTTTATACAGTGCATATATTATGCTTATTTTATGGTGGTTTTATTTAACAAGCAAAAAAAATTGTGTGCTGCCCTAGTTGTACAGTACTGTAGGATACTCTGCTGTGCACAGTTCCAAGTGCCTTAGACAACCGTTTAGCTCTTCGAATTATAGATGTGTGAATGAATATATATAAAAATATAAAATGAAGAAAATTACCTCAATAAAATTGTTCAGAAAATCTTTACAGAAGGTATTTTATTCTTGAATCTCTAACAAGTACATGAGCGTGTGTAACGGAGTTAACTTCAGAGAGCTGTTACTTGTTGGAAAGCGGCCTCTAGAGACCGAATTAAAAGTCCCTCGGCATGGAAATGAGGTGAAGGGAGGTTCCTGAAACCTTCCTTTGAATTTGGGGAGTCCTTCAAACATATCTGGTAGCTCTCGTGTGGGTGGTGTGGTCATGCAGAGGTGTGTTCAAAGAGGTGGTAGTTATTTTAAAAATACTTCCAGACTGATGTGATGCTCCTAGACCAGATTTGGGGTGTATGGAATGACATTACCGCCACTATTTGACAGGGGGTCACCAGGCACCTTGGTGTGAGGTGTAATCCTGTTACCAAGTCTATGTACAAGTACTTTGCACTTCTATGGATGCCAGAGCTACCTCAGGGATCTGGAAGCAATAAGAAGCATCTAATCTGTTACCCCACAGATAAACGCTAAGCACTGTATTTTTAAAATTTGGGTGATTCTGCTCTTAGTCACCTCGTGAAAAGCTGGCTCTCCTGCTCCACCTTACACTGGGTTTGAAGTACAGACACACTACAGGAAGGGAGTTGCTCCTGTTAGGTGTAGTCCTGAAAAACCCATTCACAGCATGCAAAGGGTTACCAGCCTTCCTGTGCCACAAGGTGTGCACTACAACCTTAAGAGGCTGACAGCAGCAAGATGTACTTTTAGGAAGCAAGAGGAAAGGAAGGTCTAGCCTTTGTGCAAATATCTGCAGGGATAATTTGAGTATAGGACTCATTTCAACTGATGGAGGAGATCAAATTAATTTGTACACTTCCATGAGAGCAATGTGATAGTAAAGATGCAAGACTTCAGAAAACAACAGGCAGGAGACTGAAAATCTCGGCTCTTTTGAAGCTTTAGTGACACCTACTGAAAAACAATGAAATCCACCCAAATACAGTTGCACAAATATACATTTAGCTGCACATATATACACACATAATAGGTGGAAAATACTTTCTTAATTTTCAGCAACAACTTTCCATAATTGTTATTGTTTTAATTGTTTATATGCATACGGAATAAACTGCACCCTTCTGTGTTTCACACTTTCTTTTTGAAATGTAACGAAACGCTTTTACATCATATTGGTAAAACAACAAGCATACTTTTTTTTTTTTTCTTAACAAGGAGCATGTGTACCTGTGTCTGTGTGTTTGCACACAGGCTGCTACGTGGCACAGGTATAATTTATACAGCTAAAGTACCGTATCACAAGAAATAAGAACTCATATATGGTGAAACACTGTTAATACATATTATTTGCAGTTGCTCATTTAAATGAGCCTTTAAATTGAGCCTGGACGTGAGCTCACGTGGAGTCAAATTGCAAAGGTGTGTGTCAGAGCTGACACTAGAATAACAGAATCATTTTGGTTGGAAGAGACCTTTCATATCATCAAGTCTAACTGTTAACCCAGCACTGCCAGGTTACCACTAAACCATGTCCCTCAGCACCCCTTCTACATGCCTTTTAAATACCTCCAGGGATGGCAACTCCCTGGGCAGCCCATTCCAATGTTTGATAACCCTTTTGGTGAAGAAATATTTCCTAATATACCACCTAGACCTCCCCAACACAACTGGAGGCCATTTCCTCTTGTCCTGTCGCCTGTGACTTGGGAGAAGAGACCGACCCCCATCTCTCTACACCGTCCTTTCAGGGAGCTGTAGAGAGCAAGGTGGTCTCCCCTCAGCCTCCTTTTCTCCAGGCTGAACACCCCCAGCTCCCTCAGCCTCCCCTCATAAGACTTAACTCTCCAGACCCCTCACCAGCTTCGTTGCCCTTCTCTGGACCCGCTCCAGCACCTCAATGTCTTTTTTTGTGGGAAGGGGCCCAAAACTGGACACAGCCCTCGAGGTGGGGCCTCACCAGTGCCCAGTACAGGGGGATGACCACTTCTCAAGTCCTGCTGGCCACACTGTTCCTGATACAGGCCAGGATGCTGTTGGCCTTCTTGGCCACCCGGGCACACTGCTGGCTCATGTTCTGGACCAACTCTGGACCAACACCCCCAGGTCCTTTTCTGCCGGGCAGCTCCAGCCGCTCTGCCCCGGGCCTTGTGGTGACCCAAGTGCGGCACCCGGCACTCGGCCCTGTCGAAGCTGCTGGCTGAGGAGACCCTTTCTACCGGGCCACACGGCAACTGAGCGCTGCTCCACCCCCGCCTCATGTGGCTTCGTAAAAGTTTATTGTGTTTTACTGTCGCGACAGCCCGGCCGCTGCGCACGCGCCTTGCCCTTTGGCCTCGGGCCGTCAAGCGTTCTGCCGCTGAGGGCGGAACCATTCTCCACTAGTTTTGGAGGGGGGGCGAAGTGGAGAAAATATGCCTCTGGAGGGTGCGAGGAAGTAGTCTGCTTGCGTTCGCGGAGCCTCTCCTTTATTAAACCTTAATTTCGGTGTAAGTAAACTCCCTTATTTTCTTTACTGGGGGGAAATAAACTTATCTGGACCGGCAGCGTCTCACTATTCCCACCCGGGCTGGTCACTGGTTGATCCCAAGATGGAGGCGGCAGCTCGAGGGTGCTGAGGGGCCGGCCCGCGTGGGAGCGAGCGGGGCCTGTTTGTCCGGGGCGGCGGTAGCGGCTCCTTTCGCCGGTGGGCAGCGTGTGCTGCCCGGCCTGACCCCGCGCCATGGTGAGGAGGAGGAGGAAGAAGAAGAAGACAGGAGGGCGGGGGACCGCCCGTCCGCGGCTCGACAGCTGCCATGTCTCGCAGGCGGCCGCGGTGGCCTGGGAGAAGCGTCGCCGAGGGGCGGCCTTGCCTCCCCTGCGGGCTGGGGCGCCCCGGCGGGGGCCGTGAGGGCTGGGGGTTGCCTGCTTGCAAAAGCTGCTCGTATTTCCTTTTACGGTTGCTCCAAGCATAAGATTTTAAAGGGCGTTTCGGGGGTTTTTAACTCAAAGCTTGTGGTGGCAGTTAATACGCTCTGAATTTTTACCTGTATCATGTTGTTTGCTAAAAGTTACCAGGTAAAGAAGGTTAGAACTATAGAGTAGCTGCCAAGAATGCTAGAGAGGGACATTTTACGAGTGCACGAAGCGATAGAATGAGGGGTAATGGCTTCAAATTGGAAGAGGGTGGATTTAGATTAGATATCGGGAAGAAATTTTTCACTGTGAGGGTGACTGGAGCGATAGGACAAGGAGTGAAGGTTTCGAACTGAAAGAGGGGAGATTTGGATTAGATATCAGGAAGAAGTTCTTTCCTGTGAGGGTGGTGAGGTGCTGGAACAGGTTGCCCAGAGAAGCTGTGGCTGCCCCATCCCTGGAGGTGTTCAAGGCCAGGCTGGATGGGGCTTGGGGCAGCCTGGTCTGGTGGGAGGTGTCCCTGCCCAGGGCAGGGGGGTTGGAACTGGATGATCTTTAAGGTCCTTTTCAGCCCAAACCATTCTATGCTAAGTTGCATATATCTGCTATTAACACATTATGGTAGGTAAGTAAAGCCAGAATTATTGATAGAATTATTTCCCTAAGTCAGATATGCTAATGTGTAGAAAATGCTTTCACCCAGTTAAGAATACTTTAGAATTGATGTTAGAGCTGTGTCAGTGTAATGGTGCAGTTGATGGTTTTCATGGTTGATACTGAATTAGTGGTGTAGGAACAGCTGTCTAAACAATTTTCAAGAAGCTAGGTGTGTCTAGATGAATTTCCTTATGTCAGGAAATTCCTGTTTCTTGGATGAAGTTTGTTTCCGATTTGACCAGTGTTTAGAAAGTAGTCACTTAAAAATGCTGTTCTAGAATTATATATTAATGTGTCTATGCTATAATCAAATATTTATTGTATTGATGTATTGCCACTTTGCAGCTGAATACAGCTGCGTGTGCTTTTAGAACGTATGAAATGGCTGTTGTGCATGGGGTAAGAAGAGTTAAGCTACAGCTGGTCTCTTTTTGCTTTGCCTCTAAGTATATGTTTATAAGACCTTGACTTGGAAGGAATGCAGTAGCATGCTTCAGGCAAAAGATTCTTTTTTAGGTGCATTTAATATTTTATTTTTTATTAACAATTAACCAAATATCCTTTTGCAGCCTCACAAGAAGAAGAAACCCTTCATAGACAAGAAGAAAGCGGTAACGTTTCACTTGGTGCACAGAAGTCAGAGGGACCCACTTGCTGCTGATGATACGGCACCCCAGAGGGTTCTGCTGCCTACACAGAAAGTAAATACTCACTTTTAATACTGAGATTCGTTCAGATAAGAAATGTGGCAGGAGAGAAAAGTGTTTATACAATCGTACAGTTCAAAAAGCCTGAGAGAAGGTAGTTTTTAGTCCAGCTTACTTAAAAAGGGAACGTTGTAGGGAATTTGGTAGTCATGAGTTACTGCCTGATGGGCGAAGGATGACTAACTGGCATTAGGGATATAAACATATTAAAACAAGAACAAAGATTGCCTGGCCTACCCTGAAAAAACAGGCTTTGTTAGTGACGCTGCTTATGGAAAAAGTTGTTTCAAGTCCTGCTCAGACAGCACTCAAACACTGAACCAGGTGGTTACAGTGTTCTTATGGGCTGTGTGATAGTGTAGGGAGTGGAGGGAGACTACAAGGACTTTAGAATTGGGGCATTCTCAATAGATGTGTTACTTTTCTTTTTATAATAAGTTTTAAATGGACTTAAGTAACGAAATATATTTCTTTTTACAATTCCCAGGGGCATGAGGAGCAAAGGAGGGAAGAGCAGCGGAAGTATGGGGTCTTCTTTGATGATGACTATGACTATTTGCAGCATCTGAAGGAAGCCTCTGGTCCCTCTGAGCTTGTCCCTTCTGTGCGTGGACAGCAAAGCAGAATTGTTGTCACAAGTGAGGGGCACATAGAAGATGAAATTCAGCGAGTATCAGTAAGTAGTATTTTTGCTCATAATAATCCTATAGTGTTCTTTGGAGTTGAGCATCCTGTAGACACTTTGACTGTGTTCAACAAGTATTATCGTTACTGTGATCTATACATACATATATATGTATATATAGGATCCTTTTAACCCCCAATCAGACTTTCCTACAGGTAAAAACAAAAGTTAACAAGCCAAAGTTTACTGATGAACAGTAATTTGCTAGCACAGTGTTAAAACACTTTGTGTATCCATGACAAGCTTTTCTTGACAGAAGTGGCTTACAAAGGCATGTATTTGAAAAGTCATATGTTTCTCTGGAGTTGGCATTTGTTACTAAGTTTTTTAGAACTTTTGAATGTCCTAGGAGTTAGGAATATACCATGTTGTATTACAACCATGGTACATCACACCATTACATGGTGCCTGACATTACACTGTGCTTTTAAAGTAGAATGTAACAGAATCCAGAAGGAATAAAACCAAACTTTTCAATTGCTGGCGTAACTTGTGGAGTTTCATGATGCTAGATCACATTGGAATGGAAAATAAATAAGTAATTTCAAGCAATGAAGTACGCAATTGCCAGTCAGTCATTTTTAATTGAGGGAGTTTGGTTTAACCAAATACTGTAATTTTAGTTGAAAATTATATTCTTAGTCAGAAATACCTTATGTAGTGATACTACATAAGATTTAAAGTTATATTAGATGTGCGTGTTAGTAAGTTTTTAATAAGCCTATCAATAAAGGAGCAGTTTCAAATGTGTGTTATCTCTAAAACAAAAAAAACGTACAAATTTCATTGTGCCTGCTCTACAAACGTTCTCTGAAAAGCTTCAGAGATGCAAAAATACCACCTCTATACCTGGAGAATATTCACATGAGAATTAATGCTGCCAACACTTTACCTGGCTTTCATTGCATGGCTTTGAAAATTTACCACCAATAAAGTAGCACTTTTCTTAATATTGAAGTAGCACTCACAGAGTTTCTTTTGGTCACATAATTATTTCCACATTTCTGTAAATGTGACTTCATATGAGAAACTGAGAAAAAGTAATATTGCAATGTTGGGGTTTTGTTTCTTTTTTCTAAGGCTCCATCTATTAAGTTGCCTTCCTCAGTATTTGCCACAGAGTTTGAAGAGGATGTGGGCTTGTTAAATAAAGCTGCTCCTGTTTCAGGTATCGTTAAATATTCCACCTTTCTGTAGTGTGAGTTGCCATCTAGGTATTAAATGATAATTGTGGCTTTGATTACAGTGTGATATTAGTTTTGAACAGGCTCAGTAGCAGATGGAATGATCTATAGGAGACCTATGCTTCAATTTGAGACCTATTTATGTGATTCACTAATAATAACTTTTTACCTTTGCTGAGGTAGCGGGGATCCATGAGCTCTTACTACTGTGTAGGAAATATAAACTCATAACAGGGGAAAACTGTAGATAATACTATTGATTTATTACTCCCATCTGTTTGAATCCAAGTCTGGAACTGGATTTTTACTCTCAAAATTTCCCTTCTTTCCAAATGCAGAGGGGTGTTTACTTTCCTTCCTTACTATTATTTCAGTGCAGCAGGCTGCAGGTACGCTTTTGTTATGTATCCGTGTTTGCACTGAACATTCACTTTGCAGCTATCGTAATACTTTATGACAGGAGTTGTGGTATTTCTCTCTGTCCTGACAGGAGGATGCTAGAAACACTTCTGTTAATTGCAGTAGACAAACACTTTCTGACCTTTTGTAATGTAGAGAGTTTTAGGGGGTGGGAGCTAGGGTTGGTTGATATACAGTAATCCAACTTGGATAACTTTTCTTCTACAATACTCGAAGCAAAATATATTAAAATACATTCCCTGGAAGTCTTAAGCTTCCAAAAATGTTATTTTCTGGATGAGGAAAATTGACAAGAGGCTGGTGACTTGCCCTGGCTTGTATAAATCTACAAATATTACTGAAGAATTTTGTGATTCTTAGGTTTATTCTTTCCTTTGTGGAAATTAACAGCCTAGTTGAATTGGGTTTTATCCAGGAAAGCAGCTTCATAATGTCAGAGAAACTTAGATACTTATGTTGGTTTGTGTTTGGTTTTTTTCTTAACTTTCTAGGACCACGACTGGATTTTGACCCTGATATTGTTGCGGCTCTTGATGATGATTTTGACTTTGACAATCCAGAAAATATTCTGGAAGATGATTTTGTTCTACAAGCAAATGAACCACGGAAAGGGTACAGAGAGCTTTGTAGAACTGTTTGTCATATGTAAATAGGAATGATGCTACTTGTTATTTCATATGTTGTTGGAGGAAGCAAGAATGGTTTCAGATTTCAAATTGAATACTTAAAAGTGTGTTGAAGAAAAAAAATAATACCTTGTGTTATGTGGGTTGTAGCTTACAAAACAAATTTTCATGTGTTATCCAAGAGATGGATTTAATTTGTTACTCTGAGCTCGTGGATTATATATGTTTGTTAACATATGCAGTGTATGGAATAATGGGATTCTTGAACGATATAAAACACTGCCATCTATCATATCTACAACACATCAGTAATGATATTGATGAGGGCTAATGGGTGTTCCCAGAACCTTTACAAATGCTTCACATGATACCCTACTGCATGTTATTTCTTTAAGGTTTTGGTATAATTCTTATCATTTTATGAACAATGAGAAATTTTGCTAGTTTTAATACCGAAGAATGCAGCTAGTATTTTTCCATTTGGACATGTATAGGTGCATGTAAACACAACCTCAGTCTCAGTGCACAGATGCGTGATCCAATAGTTACCGGATTTGTTTTCAGCTTAGGGACAGAAGTAGCATTATGCTGACTTTGGCAACGCTGTTACTGCTAAACTTGGGTTTCTTTTACTGGCTTGAAAATCATCACTTTTTACTTTTGCCTCTCAAGATTTAAATCTATTACTGCCAAATTGTTTCACATAACCCAGCAACGGGGCAGAGCTGTGGAAAGGTCCATGTGTTATTCTATAATTGGTTTATACTTGTGTTCAGGGGATCAAATGCTGAGGATGAAAATGAATGGGAAGATGTGGAGGAAGATAGTGATGAAAAGGACAGTTGCAGTAATGATTCAGAAGGTCCTTTCTCAGATGATGGGATTAATGGACGGCCAAAAGAATTCCTTTTTATGCAAGAGGAAACCAGGAGTCGTTTCACAGAATATTCTATGACATCTTCAGTAATAAGAAGGAACGAGCAGCTGACCCTGTTGGATGACAGATTTGAGAAGGTGAGGCAGCTCAAGAATGTAACTGTTAAACATAAGGCTGTTAAATGCTTCTTTGTCTTTTGATGCATCTCCTGTATGCCTGTGTAAATTCCTACTGCCTTCAGCAGTCAGGGCATCAAACAGCTCTTTGCACACATTCTGCATTTAGTATTGTGTGCGCTAAGAGGCTTGTGTTACACAGTTAGTGTTAATTGCTATTAAAAGGCCTAACACTGATACAGTTAAACAAAATTATTGCGATGAGTGTAATGAGCGTTCAAAGTTGGTGTTATGGTTCTGTGTGAAAGGCTCAGTTCAACACAGCAAATCAGGTACAAGTGCCTGGTAGTCTCACTGATTTCACTCTTTCTCTCCGCTGTGCCAAGTACACATTCACTAAACGATGTCAGAGCAGTGGAAATACTTTATGGTGTAACTTCTGTCCTGAGCAGAGTCAAGCTTTTTAATGTAAAGATTGAAATAATGCCTCAAAATAAGAAACAATTTTCCAGAAGCTCATTTAAATATTATTTAAAGATAACTCCCATGCTGAAATAATACTGACAGTAAGCAGGAAATCCCACTGCAGATGTGTTTGGCAGTTGTTCAGCAAATGAGAGGGGAGAGAAAAAAGGGTCAAACAAATGAAAATATGTAGGTCTTCTTTAAGCTATCAAAAAGTTGCACGACAAATGCGGTCTAACTACAGATATTCACTTCTTTATTTTAGTTCTTTGAGCAATTTGATGAAGATGAAATTGGAGCCTTGGATAACGTGGAGTTGGAAGGCTATATTAACACGGACAATGCTCGGTTGCAGGAAGTCCTGAATGATTACTACAAAGAGAAAGCAAAGAAGTATGTATTCCCAGAAATACTCCTTCACATGAGTAGCTATGTCATCCTGTGTTTATATTGAAAGTTTGGGTATGTTGTTTCCAGTTCACGTACTCCAAGATTGCATCCACAATAAAAACATCAAAAAAATGTATGAGTATTACCCATTTTTTAAATGTCTCTCAATGTCAGTCTTAACTTAGGGGATGATAAATGGAGGCATTTTGTTGGTTTATGTGAGATTATGCTCCTTTTGTCAAATTGTGTTGAATTTAGTGTAAGTAATATCTAGAGGCATTCTTCCTTTCCCTTCTTTGTGTAACTTGCCTTTCTCCTTGTATTTTTACTTTTGTTTTTAACAGACTCTGTAGCCAAGTATATTCTGTCCCATTGATATGCGATTGATCCCATTATACCTAATTACATGATAATTAACTCATAGGTGACTGTTGTTTGGGTACCACTGTTTAGAGCACTGCAAAAATCAGTGCTGATAAAGCTACCCCGTGTCAATGTAAGACTGTGTTTCCACAGCATATTCACTTTGTCTTAAAGCAGGTGATATTACCCCAAAGTTAAATGGCTAAGTCTTCTCACCTTAGTCTTGTATTTCCGTGGTAGTGTGTCCCTTATAGTGAAAGTCGACTTCTCAGTAGCAGGGTACGTAATCAACTCTAGAGGTGCTTTGCTTACAGGCTAAAAAGTATATCCTCTTCTCTTCCTGCCCTCCAGTCACAAATTCTGTGTGCCACATACTTTTGAAATGCAGAAATTCTACCTTTTTTCAACTAGGCCTTTTGTTGTAATGTTCTAGTTTATTTTGAGGATGCTTACTTAAGGAAACTTATTTATGTTGCAAGTTTCATTAGGAATAGCTTTCTTCAGTTTGGGTTTTTACTTAAGGGGAGACTGGGTTAATGTAATTATACATTCCTAAGAAAAGATAAACCTTTTTTTTTTCCCCTCTGGATTTCAAAGTTGTGTGAAATTGGATACTCTTGAACCCTGTGAAGAGTTAGACTCTCCTATGAATGAAGAAAGTGAGGAAGAAAAGGAAGAAACAGTAGCTGTAGTTATTGAAGAATCAAAAGAAAAATGGGATTGTGAATCCATTTTGAGTAAGTATTTTGGAGTTCGCTTGTTTTTTTTTATCATATTTCAAAGTAAATGATAAGTGATCTCAGAACTTCTCTAGCAGTGCTTTAGGTAAAATATTTTATGCTTCCTGCACAACAGCAGGATTTCTTGGTAGGTAAAACTACTGCATTTTTAAGCTTAATTCTTGTGATTTTTATAGCTCCAAAGACTAAACAGTAGTACAATTCATAATAAATTTACCTAACTTCTATTTGCAAGCCGTTCTTCACTGGTTGGTTTTGATTTTTTTCTTTCTTTGTCACCTAGGTACATATTCAAACTTATATAATCACCCAACACTTATCAAGGAGCCATCAAAGGTAAAATCATTAAACTGACTCTTACTAACAACCTGGCCTGGGAAAACTTCAGATAAAAGTGATTGTTTTCTCAATGGATATCTGTTTTTATAAAGAGGAGGGAGCAGAACAGAGGGTTGGGGAGGGTGTTAGCCTCTGGTATTGCTGCTTCACTGAAGAAGTGTTTAGATAAATTTAGATAAATTAAAAATTTCTGCAGTAACTAGGCAGAAATGTGGAGAGCAAGGAATTCACTTTCTTGTTACCTGCATTACACCTTTGTGTAATCTGTGTCTCATAACCACATATTAGGATACTTTTTTTTTTTCTTAATAGTAGGTTTCTATTTCCCTTCCACAGTTTAAAACAATTTATTCTAGTTTTTGGCCTTCCGGACATTCCCCATCATTAGATCACAGCTCAGTGCTCCACATGTGTGAGATTTTGAAAGGAAACCTTTTTCTTGAAAGCTTATAAAGGAATATTAGTGCCTACTTAGGTTCAGGGGTTTTTTTGGTAATATTTAAATAAAAGAGAGAAACTCTTCTTGTTCTGAGAGGCCAGATTCTGCTCACAGGTGTGTTTGATTTCTTACTTCGGGATTAATGTGCATTTTTCTGAGGGAAGAAAATGGCATGAGGAAACTTACCTGTTTATTACTGTTAAATCTGAATCTGATGTTTTTATACTGAACAGGCAGTGCAGTGTGCACTTTTTGGAGAGAAAGCTAGGGACCATTAATAACATCGTGCTCTCTATTTTAGCCCAAACCAATAAAAATTTCCCAGAAGACCGGAATCCCCCTACATATCTTGCCTCAGAAAGGTCTTACAGCTAAGCAGATCGAACGCATGCAGATGGTTAACGGCAGCGACCTGCCAAGAGCATCCACACAGCCCCGGTCCAAAGACGAGAGCAAAGAGGATCGGAAAGCTAGAAAACAGGCAATAAAAGAGGAGCGAAAGGTACGCCTTCTTTTAAATAAGACCCCGCAAAAACATGTTATGTTATCCGAATTCTGGTTTACAAACTTTTTTTAAAGCTCCTTTGTTCTTGTGTCTGGAAATGAATGGGAAAAACTTGCTGGTCTCACAGGACTAATTATTGCTTCTTTTAAAAAAAAAAAAAATCTACTGCAAAGAAGGTTAACCTCATAATTTTGTCATCCTGATTTCCTGTGTGGAAACTTTGTTCTGTTATTGTGGTCACTATTACATATATAACTTTGGAAGGAGCCCTCGTATTTCCTTATTATCTAGGGAAGCAAAGAAAATAGTTGTGGTGTTTCAGATCACACAAAGTGAAAAGTCTCTGAACGAAATGTGGAAAATCTAATCAGCCACAATGGCCTGCTGGTTATTTTATTTAGGAACAGAAATTGCCAGCCTATTAGAAGCTTCAGCTAAGTAAAGATGATAATCCTGGTGGTACACATTAATTTGTCTACTAATAATTAGCACCATAAATAATATTATTGTTCAGATAGTTGCTGGTTGCGGGATCTAGAACTGTTAATTAAAGTGGTTTCTTTTTACATGTTATGCCTATTTTGTAAATTTTTATGCCTATTTTGTAAATTTTTATTTATTCGTATGCACAGGAGCGCAGGATGGAGAAGAAAGCCAATAAGCTGGCCTTCAAATTGGAGAAAACAAGGCAAGAAAAGGAGTTGCTCAATCTGAAACAAAACGTTCAGGGGCTGAAGCTGTCTTGATGGGACTGAGGAACTTATTGTGGAAACATCCTTACGTTCTCATTTGTATTGAGAAGGGAACTGCGAACTCACAGCGCTGCCAGTCGTGCACAAAGGGGGTTATTCAGATATTACTGTAACAAGAATCAGTAACTTGTCGTTCTTTCTGAACCGAAGTTACACATATAACAGTGTATTAATGATGTCTGTTCTGTCATGAGTGGCATGGCAACTCTTGCAAAGTTTCATTACAGTAGAAATATATTAAAATTATAAAAAAATATTTTTCTTACAAGCTTTCACCGGACAAGTTTTATATATATTTTGAATGTGTTCAGCAAATCAGCGGAATCTACAGATCTGATCTGATTAGATTCTTCTATTAAATTATTTCAGTTTACAAAGCACTGTAGCCATTTATGTCTTCTCTCCCTTATACTGATGGTTAAATATAGTGCCTTGATACAGCACAGCTTTGTAAGTCAAGGAGTTTTCACCCACTCCTTAGATCTTTCCTGGGTTGGTTATTTATTGTTTGGGTACTATTATGAAAGATGTAAAATAATCTTTTGTAAACAGAGGTGTCTGACAAGCTGTTGTGTGGGTAGACATCCCTGTTACCTAACTCGAGTTTTACATTTCTTAGCAAATAAAATCTGTCGCAACAAGTGTGGCCGTTGATGTAGTCAGTGACCCTGACTATGGACGTTGAAATCTGCTTCGCTGAAAGTGCTCAGTCTGAGAAGTGTGGCAAACAAAGCAGCAGATACTTAGGAAAATAGATAACCATTGTCTTGAGTTTCCTGAAATATTATTCTTCAGGTCTTGCATTCAGTTTGTTTTCATTGAAATTCAAATTTACAACCCACCACAATTGTTGCAAAAACTTTCTGGAGATGAGCAGAGGGACGGTATCTTCAGGCTTGGTGGGATCTTAGATTTCTGTGCTGGGCTTGTGAATTATTCTGATAGTGACCAGTCCATACACGTGAATGAAATGAATAGGATTTGTAGTCAATCCTTCTGAATCCTTCTGTATTGGTAACAAACCCTCAGCTTTAGAGGTCCAGGGCTGGAGACTGAGCAATCTTCTGCCTTTGGGTGAAAAGTTAACTGTTTTACTGGTAAGGAACACGGTAACCAACACATCAGTAGAGTGGTTTGGCTACTACTAAATTCAAAGCATCTTAAATATTTAAAAGTTTTGTGAATACTAGATGGAGACAAGCTAACAGAGTCTGTGTTAAGCAAATCAGTAGAAGCTGTCTGAGCGTAGAACAAGTTTCATTTAGCTGTACTAGTTTTCATGTCTTTCACAGGCTTAAGCAGGGTCTGCCCACATCATAATTGTTAATTATGTAATTGCTGATGCTGGTAACTGGAATTGTGAGCTTTTGAGTAATGAAGACCCATCGCCTTGTACTCCCGACTCCTGACAACAACAGGGAAGAGGAAATTTGAGAAACCATTCTATTGAGATGAGTCAGATACCAGGAAAGGAGTTAAACAGAACAAGTGAGTAACAGAAGCTGCTGGGTGGTTTGGATGGAATGTGATTTTGTGATTTACTGGAAAGGAAAACTTTCACTGAAGACAGTGCCCATGTTCTTTACCAGTCCTGAACATCATCTGCTGTTGTACGTGTCTAACTAGTCTTCTGTGGCAAATTGTCCTTTTTCCTGATTTCTCATTGCTGATTCAGTGATACTGTGCTTTTACCTAGTTTTTTTTATTTTTTTTTAAAAAAGCTGTTATCAGTCAAAACCTGGAGGGGATGAGAACAGAGAAAAGGAGTTGGGGGAGGCAGAAGAAGATGCTTGAAAGGAAGAGTGTAATCCAGCCGAAGCACAGACACACACACAGGTGCTGCGTGGCAGCAAAAGTGGAAAGACCTTTAAACAGAGGCAATAGAATAACAGTCAAAAAAGTTATAGAATTGCTTTATTCCTCTACATTTGTAATCAGTTGAACTCTGTAGGGACTTTAACTCTCTGCCTTGGAGCGTGGAAGGAGAAGGTAGAAACAAAAGCAGCTGCACGTCTGCTGCTGCTCAGCCAGACGAGGGTTTCTTCTGTTTCAGCAAGAGCAGGTACGGAGCACTTCAGTTGTTCCCTTTGTAGGTTACAAGTCTCATGAAAAAGGCTCTTTCTGTTGAAAACTTGAACTTATTGTTCAGGTTTTCCTGAAAGCTGTTTTTATTAATACAAGTAATGTATTTAATGTAATTAATTTCTCTGACATGAGAATATGTGACTGCCATTGGATCAGAAAGGCTGCAGACTACTTTCCGTGTAACTTAAAAAACTATTTAAAAAAAAAAAATCTATTTTAAATCTGATTTAAGAAACGAGAATTTGACATCTGCAAAGTAAGATCATCTTGGAATGCTGCTTCAGCGCGTCATGGAAACGTTCTGTTCGAAGAATGCAGGTTCTGTCACACTTGAGAGTGTCACCTGCCACTTTCTGCAGTAGCGACGGTTTACCCCGAGCCGTTCCCGGGCATCGCCTGCTCCTGATGACTTACAAAGGAACCAGAATAAATCGGGGTGCAGTTTCCAGCCCACCCCCACGGAATTTAGGCGGCGATGAACTTGAGTGCTCTTCCATCATCTCCTCGCCCAGCCGTGGTGATGTTGTGAAGGGGCGGACCTGAGCAGCCACGTGGAAACCAAAAAGCTCTCCGTCGTGGTAAAGGAGCGCTTGTGCTGCGTAGGAACAAGAGAAACAAGGCAGTTCTGCAAAAGGGAGCCCTGGCAGGTGGCTGGAGCCCTCCCTTTCTGAGGAGGAAATACGGTTTCCAGCAAGGGCTGAGTCCGAACGTTGACTCTGCTGTAGGTGAGCCGTCCCGTACCCCCTAACTGAGACTCTCCCATGGTTTGAATTTCACACAGCTGCCCAAAGGCAAGATCTGATTCCTTGTACAACCTGTGGAAGACGTTTTGCGCAAGATGTTCTGGTAAAACAAAACTTTTTTCTTTTCTTTTCTTTTTTTAATGGGAATGTCAATATGTTTAGCTGAAGGGGCGGTGAGCGCTGGGGAAGGAGGAGGTGGCTGCTGGTAGAGAAAAAAGAGCACATGATCTAATAACTGATTTCATTAGTGAATTTGATTAGGAATTGATGAATGTGCACAGCAATATTGTGACTTAACTGCAATCTCGCACTATCTTAATTTACCTGCTTGTCCAAAACCAGATGTGTACTATACATTGCGTTTAAAATAACATATTATCTCTCGGTGAGGCATAAATTACTAACCTAAAGCTTCCTTTGTGCTCCAGGGTTCTAGGCAGAATGTGTTATTTCAGGCTTCCTGGGAAAAACAGACTAATAAACCATCTGATAAGTAGTCCCTTTGACAGCACAATGCGGGCACCAGGCTCCCTTCCAAAGCCTGCTGAAGTGAATGAAAAGATTCCCCCCGACCTCCCCGATCCCTGGATTACCAGCTAAATGGGTGGCTGCGCAGTTTGCCTGGCACAACCCAGCCACGGGGGGGTCTCTGCAAAGGAGGGGGGGCTCTGGATGCACCCTTCCCTTCCTCAGTTTGCATTACTGATCCTGTGGCAGAACTAAAAACTGATTTAGAAGAAAAAAAGAAAAAAAAAAAGAGACAATAAAAATACGCTGGAAGCTGAATAGGTATGAGCGCTGAGACGAAGGTGGAACTACTTTATGTTAGTAGTTCCAGGTTTGGTATCTCAGATCAGAGACACGAAGAACATGATGGTTTAATCCAGCAAAACTGTTTGAAAAGACAGCTATCTATGTTTTCAGGGAGGCGGGAGGTTTCTTGTCACTCTGCCAAGGGTGAGATACACGTCCTGTAGCGCCTCTCTGTGCCCCGGTGCTGCAGGACTGGTGTGCTCTTCAGTGAGCCAGACAGGTACCTCTTGGTCCTCCAGAGGAATGCTCCTCTCAAAAGGAGAGTTTGCTGTCAAAAATGTCTAGAAACAGAAGATAAGGACCTGAAGATGTGAATAGAAAAGTTCATAAGGGGAACGAGAATGTAGAAATGTGTGTTGTGGCAGGAGCTCCTTCTTGGCTGCAATGAGATGCCTTGCTCCAGGGAGCTGCTTAACTCCTACGGGAAGGGAGTGGAAGGCACGGAGAAATCAATGAGAGGAAGAAGAATAGCTGAGAAAAGGAAGTGGGGAGTGAGCAAAGGAAGAAGATAGGAATGGGCTCCTTAATTTACCAGCTGCGGGTGGGCTCAAAAAGGTCTGATCCACAGCACGCAGAGAGGAGGTAGCTTTGCCCCCGCTTTCATGGTGTTCCTCACAAAGGGCCATCCTGCTGCAGACGAGTGAGGTCGGTGCTAGAATCTGAAACCCTTCTGAATCCTGTGAGGTATGGCTCTTCCACAAATTCGGCACGGGATATCCACCTGCCTAAAATGTCCCTGCGCTTTCAGCTGCAGGTGGTATCCCTGCTTTTCCTTGGGCCTTGTAGGGTTTGGTGTGCTGGTAAGAGGCTGCTCCCTTTCAGCTGCTGTTCCACTGGTGCTGACAGGATGAACGGTGCTCGTGGTTTGTCAGGAGAGCCCCCGGTCTGGAATACTTCTCTAAACTCAAAGAGCTAATAATGTAAATATCGGCCCCTTGAACAGGATGAGTCTGTTCTCCCCCTTAACCAGAAAAAATGGAGAGGAGGGTGAAAGTCCAGTGGGACTGTTCCTGTTCACAGACCCAGTCTGTTTTTCTCTGCAAGCTGTTATTTGTGCTGGCCTCCAGCATGTCCCAGAGCAGAACGAACTGGAAATGGTTTCTGTGTCTTATTTGTGTCGAACTGCAGCTGTACTTGGACAGCTTTATAAAGTTTTGCTGAATTCCTTCAGGAGTTAAACTGACCCCGAAATAAACACTGCCTCAGCTCCCTGCTCCCGAATGGAAGCAATTTTAAAGCCTGGGTAAGGAAGCATCATGAACAAAAGCATGACTTCAACCCGTAAACGACTTGTGTTTCTTCGCATCCCAGCTGAGACATGATCCCATATGCAAGAAGGTCTTCAACAAGAAGCGCAAGCCCTTCAACTCTTTGAAGCAGAGACTGCGGGGAACAGAAATCGCCACGGTGAAGAGGCAGCCCCCGCCAAAGGTGTGGTTAAAACTGAAGCACGCGTGTTATCTCCATATGAAGGTTTTCATCCAGTAACACTAGTGTTTCCTCCGGGGACAAAGCCTGGATGTTGTGGATGAGTCTCACATGTGTGCTTGACTGAGTGCCAGATTCTTTTCCTCCCCCTCCCTGTGTTTGGGAGTATTTCTCCGTTAAGAAGCCAAAGCAGTAGGTGTCATGACTACTCTGGGTGCCCAAGAGTCTCTGCTTTTCTAGGAAATGTTCATGAGTGTGTTTTAAAGACTATGCGAGCCTCTGACACCTTCCTCTTCACAGCGTGATCCAAGATGCTTGGTGCAGGAATACCCCAGGTTCAACCTGGGACTTGTCAGTAGCCCCAAATCTATGGAGCTACAGAGATTCACTGCTATTGAACTCAAGGGTTTAAAAACGCACTTAAATTTAACTTCTTTACAGAGCTGGAGGGGAAGAGGCTTAAACTTTTACTGGAACAAGGTTTTTTTCATGCATTGCTGGCGAGGAGGGGAATATGCATGGACATACATGTGTATAATTTTACCCAGAGATGCCAAATCACTACTGATTTCATATCCATGCAAACTGTGGTTGTAAAATGTCCTTTAAAATCAGTTGCAGAAAGAAACAGAAGGGCACAGAGGTTTAAAGCAAGACGAAGAATCTGACCAGTGGAGGAGAAGGGAAGGGGTTGGTCATAGTGTCTTTTCTATTCCCTCTTAAGCGCCCTTTGGTCTGCCATGACCAGAGTGTTTTGTTGCAGGGCATTGTTCTTCTATCCATCTTCTGGTGCCCTCAACAGACAGCAAAGGGCTAAATCAGCTTTCCTGTGCCTTTCAAGAAAAGCACACTTCTTTTGTTTGTAATGTTTTTCCTTCCCTCGGGAAGAACTCTTGCTCTAAGATTTTCATAGAATCATAGAATCATTTTTCTCTGTCCCTTGCAAAGGGGGAAATATAGTTTGTGTCTTCTTTTTTTTCCATTACAGAAACAGCCAGGGAAGAAATCTAACTGGAGGCAGCACCATGAGGATTTTATCAATGCTATTCGATCAGCCAAGCAGGTCACAAAAGCTCTGAAGGAGGGCCGTCCTCTTCCGCCTCCTCCCCCGCCAAGCATCAATCCAGGTTTGTGGTCAGCTTTATCTTATTAATGTTCTCCTGCTGATCTTTGGCAAAGCTGTGACCTCTTACTGCCCACAGCTGGGCTTCAGTTTTGCAGCCCCCAGCACAACACAACGTGAACGTTAATTCCCTCTGAACTCTCTAAATTTCAGCTGTGTTTCTTGGCTTAAATTGCCAGGTAGTGCAATGCAGAGGTGGTGGGAAGGAAGAGAAAACTCACTGTACCTTTTAAGTTTAGAGACAGCAAGTTTGGGGTCTGAAATTAGAAAGTGCTTTGGGGGGAGGGTTGGGATGCCTGCGTTCTAGCACAGGCTGTACCACGGTACAACAGAGGGTGAAATACATTCCCTTACCCTTCAAAACAGCTGTAGTGCACACAGGGTCCCCCACTCCCGTGTGGTGGCCTTCCATGGTCCCCTTCTCCCATGTAGTTAGGGGAAGCTGGTTAGAAAAAGACTGGTCTCCTTTGCTCCTAATACCAGGTGTGGTCTCTGCACAGAGCTCACTGTGCTAGAAGTTTTGGATCCAAAAAAAAAAAGTAATGCAAGTAGAGCCAATATTTCTCACAATATGTGACTTATGAAAGGTGGGAGCAATTTATGAAACATCTCAGTGGAGTCTCGCCTGCGTTAGGAAGGCAGAGGGAGGGAAGAGGGAAAGGGGAGGCTCTCTGGGCTCACTTCCAAAGCAGGAATTGGTGACTGATAGCAAAACCAGCTGCCGTGTTTCCAGCCTTTCTCCTCTTCTAGATGACAGCAACGTGGTATAAGCAGCAGGACACATCTTCCTTCCTTGATTGGGGTCAAGCTCCTCTCTGACTTTCCACTCCCAAACTCTTTAACGGCTCTGTTATTTCTCGTCTGACTCTTAAGAGCAGACCCCTCCCTTTCCTTCTCCCTCTTGGAGGAAACCAAGTGGTGCAAGAGCCGTGGTAGCTGTGGAGAAAGGAACTGGAGAGCTGCTTTTTAGGAAAGACAAATTGCTGAGGGGCCTAGTGAGGATGTGTGTCCGGTGCTACAGGACTGGAGAGAAAGCACATGGGCTGGGGGGAGGAGAGAGAGATTCTCCTTCCCTCTCTTCCTCCTCCAAATGGAGCCCAAAGCTCCCCATTCTCCCCTGAAGTGCCAGATCCCCCTGCCAGCCCCCCAAAGCTGGGCATCTGCCCTGTCTCACCTGCCCCCCCCCCCGGTCTTCAGAACCATTTTGCCCACGCTGCAGGCCTGGAGCTGGCTTTTGCAGCCACCTTTTCTGGGCTGTTACGGGGAAAAATGGTTGGTAAAGATGCTGTATCTGTAATATTAGGATAGGGACACTCAGGCTGCTTTTGTAAAAGGTTCTGGGTGGGGAGGAAGGGTCTGGGGACAGCAAGGGCAGTGCGAGGGCTGAGTGAGACTGCATTGACCCCAAACACCAACCATTCATTGAAACAAGTAGGAGTGGTCAGTGATAAATGTAAACAAACAGCTTTTAGCAGAATCAGGACTATAAACCTGTAAAAAACGACTCTAGGAAGCACCACGGTGTGTTCTTCACACTCAGAAACCTGGCTCTTGGATGTGCTTCACCTGCTGGGGCACAACTTCTTAAGCAGCATTCTGTCAATGTCCAAAGGAAACGGATTTTGTGAAAACAACAAACAAACTTAATGACCAGTCTTGAAAAGTAGTCTTAAAATCATTGATTTAGACTACTCAAGGAATTTCTAAATATCACTTTTTCTGCAGATATGTTAATTGGGAGGCTGGGGGTGGGAACAGGACAAAGATAATAAAATCTGCTTTTATTAATCCCCAGGGATTTATTTTTTAAAGCAATTACTGGTTGTTGGGTTAATACCATAAGCATGTATTTTGGAATCTCAAGTGCTTTTCTGGAGGAGGTTTTTGAAGTTCTCCAAAGTTTGTGCTCCAGGAGCTTATGGGAACTCACCATGGTCACCTGCTGATGGAGCCAGGCTTTGAACTACACCTTGAGAGCTCCAAGAAAGCAGGACAGTTCTTCTCCCGTAGAGTATAAACTGTGACACGATTTGTTCCTTTCTCATGATCAGACTATATTCAGTGTCCACACTGCTCACGAAGATTTAATGAGGCTGCAGCAGAGAGGCACATGAAGTTTTGTGAAGAACAAGCTATCCACCGTGCCTTTGCTGCAAAGATCACCCAACAGCCTTTGGTAAGCACACACAGTCACACTTTGTCTTGTCCTGGAAGCAGATTTGCCAAACTGTAGTTTACACTGAGTAAAGACCTATAGCAATATAAAACTTTAGACTCCAGGGAAGTTGGTGAATTCTTAAGATGAGGTATGTGATGAACATCAGCCAGGAGTTCCCCAAAATTGGGGCCCTTTGGAAGTTGTGGATGCCCCATCCCTGGAGGTGTTCAAGGCCAGGCTGGATGGGGCTTGGAGCAACCTGGTCTGGTGGGAGGTGTCCCTGCCCATGGCAGGGGGATTGGAACTCGATGATCTTTAAGGTCCCTTCCAACTCTAACCATTCTGTGATTCTATGATATAAAAAGAGACAGAATATGATCATACAAAAAAGTTGGACAACAATTTCTTCAGTCTCTTCTGCGACTGGATTCCAGGGTAACAGCTGCAGGGAAGGAGAAACCTGGCAGCTTTTGCTGTGTGTGGAGAGAGCTCTTCCTGTTCATCAGGGCTCCCTGCCGTTTGCAGGTTTGCTGTTCCCTGCAAATGTACGGCTGATTTATTCCCTGGCCAATTCCCCTTTGGGGAATCAGAAAAGTGGAGGTAATTGGCGGTGTCTTGAAGTGAGCTCCTACTTTATTATAGAAAAAACAATAAGAATGGAAACAGTTCCTTTAGGAGAGTACCCTTCTCCTCCTCCTTCTCCTCCTCCTTCTCCTCCTCCTTCTCCTCCTCCTTCTCCTCCTCCTTCTCCTCCTCCTTCTCCTCCTCCTTCTCCTCCTCCTTCTCCTCCTCCTTCTCC
>QJSC01000757.1:1225915-1256591 GCA_003697955.1 Calidris pygmaea | reverse complement strand
TTGGGCAGGAAAAATGGCTTCCAAGTGGGAGGGAGGTCCACCTTTTTCCCATCCCTTCCTAACACTGCTTCAGCAGTGATTTGGAGAGTTGTCACCAGGCTCAGTAAGCTCCTTGCTGGAATTGAGTGTGGATTGTGCATCTTCTTTTACCAGGCCAAGCAGCCAGTGACTCAGAAGAAGCCCCCACCCTTAACAACTGCGGTGTTAGCGCTTCAGAAGAGAGTACAAGAAGGTCCCAATACAGACAAACCTGCGCCAAGTAAGGAGTTCACTTAACTCTGTTTATGTCTTTCTTGTAACAAACTCTGATGTATTTGGAGTGCAGGGCAGCATTTTGAAAGCAGATCCTAAGCTTTGGTATCCAGTTTTCTGATAGAATAATGAAGTTTGGAATTTTTTTACCTTTTTTTTTTTTTTTTTTTCAAGCCCCAGGCCTTGACTTGAAATCCTAAACTCATTTCCACACACCGCTTGTTAGAAATGAGAAGGGTTAAAAATTTCCAAGTGGATGCTGTTGATACTGAATGGCTTTCAGAGTGGTTCTCCTGGTCTCTTGTGCTGAGTGGATACACAGAGGTTTTCATGTGGGTTCTTAGGAGGGGCTTCTCAGCCTTTTCAAATAGAGGTCTTCAAATGGAAGTGTCTTTATAGATCTGAAATACGCAGTCTGGGTGTGAGGTTCTTTCTGTCCCATAAAGGACTCCAAAACCCTTAATCTTTGATGTTAAAATTTATTCCATCCTCTTTATCTTTTCTTAAGTCACAGAATCACAGAATGCTATGGGGTTGGAAGGGACCTCTGGAGATCATCTAGTCCAACCCCCCTGCCAAAGCAGGTCCACCCAGAGCAGGTTGCACAGGAACTTGTCCAGGCGGGTTTTGGATGTCTCCAGAGACGGAGACTCCACCACTTCCCTGGGCAGCCTGTTCCAGGGCTCTGCCACCCTCACAGTGAAGAAGTTCCTCCTCATGTTTAGAAGGAAAGTCCTATGTTCAAGTTTGTGCCCATTTTGTCTTGTCCTGTCTCTGGGCACCACTGAAAAAAGACTGGCCCCATCCTCCTGACACCCACCCTTTAAGTATTTATAAGCATTGATCCGAAATTGAGTCCATTGAGATGAAGCACCAAGCTTTGTATTTTGTTCATTCCATATGACTCCCCCTGTTGATTCAGCCTTAAAATTAACACCACCACATCCCTAAGACAGTTCCCTCTAAGCAGGATGCCATGCGGTATGTTTCCTTGCACCCATTGCTACTGGTAATCGTGAGCCGTACTCAGTCTATGTTTAGCAGATGTTTTATAAAGTTATTTTAATGGTTATTTGTAATATAACCCATGACTGATAATACTTAATGCTCTTCATATCAGTCCCTTTGATCCCTACATTTCTGGGGTTTATGTTGAATTGATGTAGGTCATGATTTTTTTGTGGCCAATATTTCTTTTTTAATTAATGATCTGCAGAGAACCCTCCAGGAATGCTGCAGAAAGCCAGAAAACCTTTGGGTGTATCTCTTGGGAAAAATTCTTCAGGAGAGTCTGGGTAAGAAATATTTTTTTTTTCTTTTTATTTCAACAGAGTAACGTAAAAGGACCTCATTTGCTTTTGTGTATATACAATATCCTGTTGCAGTGTTTTCAGTATTAATTTCTTTGTATTTATTAAATTGCAATGCAAATTTTTGCAGAGCTCCTCATGTCCCCAGTATAGGGGATCCAGTATAGGATGCTGAGAAGATTCATTTTGGTGTTAAATGCCCTTTGATTTGGAGCAGCTCCATCTTGAGTAGGCAGTGACTGCCGTCTGCCATAACAGGCATCTCGAGAGGGTTTGCTGCTTGATACTGCAGACCTCTCTAGCAGGTCTTGTGCTCTCATGATGTGCTTCTGTTCTCCAAGTGAGGAATATCCCACTTCGGGTGGGGGGGTTGGACTTGATGATCTCCAGAGGTCCCTTCCAACCCCATATGATTCTATGCCAGCACCCATTTCAATAATGACTTAGGAGGACAGTGTTGGAGGTCCTTCTCCTCCTCGATGTTTGGTGCTTCTGCTCTTCAGACCACGTGATCAGAGCTGTTCCCGTCTCTGGCTGTGCAGAGCTGTGTCAGAGCAGCAAGGCCTTCCAGCCCTTGCTTAAGGTGGTTGTAGGGCTGTTGTACAAGGAGGTGGCTCAGACAGTCAGCATCTGGCACCCCTGCCAGACACATACCACTGCAGAAAATGAGATCCTGGCAGGGAATGTGGCCAAGACAGATTCCCTGTAGCTGGCAAGATATTTTGAGCCTGGGAGATGGGCTTGTAAGAGAGTTTGGAGTGTGGCATGACGGGGAACGTGCACAAAGCAGTCTGTTGTGAGACTCACTGCAACATTCGAAGTCTTTGCAGGAGTTCTGCTGTCCTTGGTTGCTGCTGGTACATGGCTAACCACCTTCAACAGTGGGCAAGTCTGCAATGGACAAGAGGGTATCAAGTCCATGTGCCACCATCAACTCTATCTACCTCCTTGATTTTGCCAGCTACAGGAAAAACCGCTCACGGTACCCAGTGGTCTCATCTGGTGTCCTTCACTCCCTGGATTAGCTGTGACTATGTTAACAGTTTATTAACTCCCACAGTTATCATGTGTGGTCTTGGAGACCGCCAACAGGGATTTATTGATACCATCATCCTTCCCAAAGTTTAGTCACTGAGCTCTGAAACTCAGGGCTTGACAGGTTTGGGGAGCAGACACCTCTTTTCCTGAGTCCAGGTACCGCTGGGGTTGTGGTTACAGCAGCTTGGGACAGTCTGTGTCTCCAGCAGGTCCCTGAGATATATGTCCACATGAGCATCCAAATTACAGGAGAGTACCCTGCATGTCAGGGCACTCTCAGCCTGGAGAAAAGGAGGCTGAGGGGAGACCTTCTCGCCCTCTACGACTCCCTGAAAGGAGGGTGTAGCCGGGGGGGGTCGGTCTCTTCTCCCAAGTCACAGGCGACAGGACAGGAGGAGATGGCCTCAAGTTGCACCAGGGGAGGTTCAGATTGGAGATTAGGAAAAATGTTTACTCTGAAAGGTTTATTAAGTATTGGAATGGGCTGCCCAGGGGAGTGGTTGAGGCACCATCCCTGGAGGTATTTAAGAGATGGGTTGACATAGTGCTTAGTGATGGTTTTTTATCACAGTTAGGTTGATGGTTGGACTAGATGATCTTAAAGGTTCCTTCCAACCTAGACAATTCTATGATTCTATATGTCCCAGGGACCTGTGGAAGGAACTGGCCTGGGTGAGCCTGTAGGTGCTGGGCTGCGGGCAACTGCTGCATTTTCTGTAAAACCTCAGATTTGCCGGGTGCTTTGCAGAGGACTTGGGGCAAGTGAGAGATGGGCTCCAGCACTACCCAAGACTACCTCTTAGCCGAGAAAGCAGACAGGAAAAACTGGCTCTCAGTGCTGCAAATGGATGTTCTCATCCCTGAAGTGCCTGGGAATAGTTTCCAGGGTGAGCTGCTCCATCACCTTCCTAGGGATTAGGCTTAATCTTATTAAGTAAAATGGAGTAAAATACAAAAGCTGTTTCTACGCAAATAACAAGTATATGGTTTGTTGCTGCTTTCAGCCTGCAAATGAGCAACAGAAGATAGAGTGGCTGCTCGGCAGGGATGTGCTAAGGTTTTCTTCTGAAGCACGACGGAAGAACTCAAGCAACACGATTTTCCAGCCCCTTTTCCACTCCAACATCTACAGTCATCACATTCAATAAAACAGGCAAACTGAAGTTTTTTTCCCCCTTTTTTCTTTTCTTCCCCCTAGGCTACAAAGCTTATTATGCTGTCCTTTTTAAAGCTGTGACATTATTTGTATATCAGTTGCCAAAATTTAATTATCTGATTGCCTGAAAGTAGATAGATGTGGCTCATTCAATGGTTTCACGAAAATGTAGGAAGATCCAATACTGTGATCCCCCTTCCCCGTGCTTTGCTGTGATATATTGAACAAGAGAAATTAATGTTTTGCAATTTCGTGTATATATTTAAAAATATATATATATGATTTATATATAAAAAAGTTTTACTATATTTGGGGAGTCCCTCCCCCATCATTTCTGTGTGTAGAGCAATTTGGTACCGATTCCACAGATCATTTCCCAGTGTCCTACAGGAAATGTAACTACAGGGACAGGAACGGTGCTGAGCAGAAAATGAATCACTCATTAATATATAGAATGTACCATCCTATTTCAGACTGGCTGTGAAAAACTCTTGGGAATTAACAGTAACGCACTGATTAGGAAAACAGAGTCCCAACAGGAAAAGCTGGTGAGTAAAAACAAAGGAAAAAAGAAATGAACGTGGTTTCTGATAGGGGATGGGAACCGAGCACTAGAAATTGGTTTGTTATTTACAAAGAGGATGCAGTGTTTTGTTTCACTTTTAGTATATTTATTTTCAACTCCTTATTTCAGGTTTATATGGCTTCCTTTTCTTTATAAAATGGGTACAATTTTTTGTATGAGAGCAGAGATGTATCTCTATTTTCTGTTATGGTATCGTTTGATTATAGCAATTCTGTTGGTTAGTTGGCGTGCATCACTCTGCTTCTACAGCTTTCCCAGCACAGTTCAGCTAAAAAAGTATTTTTATTGTTACTATGATGTGAGGTAAAACATCCTAAAATCTCCCCAGAGGGCCAGGTTTCTTTTTTTCTCTGTCCCTGAGGTGCTATGCCATGGTCTAGCCTACCTTCCCCAGGCCACCTCTCTGCCCACGAGCCTCAGCTACCGACGGTCTCTCAAAAATGCTCACGGAGCTGAGGAAGTCCAGCCCCACGCTAAGTACGAGATGGCTCAGGGGTATCTCCTGAGTCGTGACAGTTTTAAAACAAAGCAATTTTTCCACAAATGTGACCTTTTGAAATCATTTGCCTGCCTTTGCCATGGGACGTGATCAGTTCCCTCTGCATTTGTGATGTCAAGAATCTGGAAAAAGAAATTTGAACGGACCAAAAGGTAAAAGCTGCAGCATTACACATTTAATGTGTGTTTTACTTGTAGATTTTAAATGTGTGATTTACTTGTAGACACCACCATAGCGTGATTTTTAAGAGTTTTAATATCAAAAGTGGTTCTTTTCTTTTTTTACTTGAATGAGACTCAGTATGGTAAGTGTCTCTCGCCCGTCTAGTTCAGTGTTTGCATAACGTTTTCTTCTTAACATTACATTTTAATTCAAAACCAAGTATTTTAGTAATTTGTTACACCCCTTATAGAAGCACAAACCAAGAAGACAAAATGTCTACTAACGGTATATCATCAGGCAGTGCTACAAAATTTGTGAGTTGTTTGGGTTTTGTTTGTTGTGGTTATTATTTTTACAAGTACATAAGCTTGGATGAAGCCAAGTGAATACAATTTGCATGAAGAAAGAAAACAATGCAGTCAGTGAATATACACACCCCTTTCCAAGTCCGGATAAAAGTACGAGCTTTGCCGTAGAACGTGCATATAACATTGTTTGCAACCTCTTCCCTATTCTGGAACTAATAATTTAAATAACTGCTAACTGGGCATGACTGCGCAGCACCTGCTCTTCCTACTGCTGTTGTCATTAAAAGAATATTACAATTCCTCCTGATTCCTTATGCCAAAAAATACCCCTCAACAGCGTATCTGAAGAACATATTCTTGCATAAATGGCAATAATATGACCTTTCTTTAATCCAAGCAGTGATAAACTTGTAAGAATATTCAGATCACCGTAGTTGCACCACGTCATTGTAGTTCATTAACAGCAAACCAGCAGTAATTTAAAAAATACTTTTTTATTTGAAGCTGTCCGGAAATATTCCTGTGATTAATGGGGGCGAAGAGAACACGCTCACTCGGGGTTTGAGAATTTACTCACATTCAGAAAGTCCGTGTCTGTTTTAGCTGCAACAGGATCCATTAGTAATTGCATCACCCACTAAAACCAGGGGTATTTTTTATAAGCATGGGTTAGGTAACAAAGTAAATTGTGAAGAATTTGGCTTTTTGTTTTTTTTTTTTTTTTAGTAATGTCATCTACTGGGCGATGCTAGTTCATGCATCAAGTGACACAACTGTCACACCAACACACCATCCACTGGAAAAATACATGGACAAATTACCCCGGGAAACAATCAAAAGTGCCAGTGGTTCTGGTTTGGAAGAAAGAAAAGGCTGGAAGTCCAACTGCGACTGTCCCAACACTGCTGAGCAAAAAGCCCCCCCTCGCGACTGAAATGGCATCAATGACACCCACTAATTTCAGGTGACACTGATGAGACAGGTTCATCACCTGGTTTTGAAGAGGGCCAAGCGTGAGCTCACCACCACAACCCTTCTGCTCATGGACCTGCGTTCCCCAGAGGTCCCACTAGGTTGCAGGCTTCCCTGGCCAGGGTTGGTTTTCAGTGAAGGAATCCACAGTTCAGATGGCTACGATTAATAATCATTTCCCAGACTAAACAAAGGCCATTTTTTTTTTTAATCAACAAAAGGTGAATGAAGGCCTCTTAGGCAGGAAGCATTAGTTTTTATTAAGTGTTAAATCAATCAAGCCGCTGACCCAATGGGATAACGTATGCTTAAATTTAAGCAAATGCTTAAGTGCTTTACTAGAGAAAGACCGGTGCCGATACCTTGCCAGATCCAGCTCTAAGTGAAAAATTAATGTTTTGCTCTAACCTCTGAGACAATTCATTTCCCATTGTGAAAACTGCACATATACAAGATATGGGTTCTCACAGAGTCAGGCAGAAGTGGGAGTTATCTCCAGCCCTAGGAAAGAACGCAGGAGATGCGCGCAGCCGACGTGATCTTCATTTAACAACGGGGAACAAGGAGGTAAGACTTATTATTGGAATGATTCTGATTTAAATTAAAGATTCATAAAGTTCAGTAATTAAGTGCTTAACAGAAATCTATGTGACGTTGATAAATCGTTTGTTACGTTTGCCATGTGTATAAATTTGCTGTGATTTATGGCTCATTAAAATGATTTTTCTGTGATTTCCCCCTTCTTCCCATTCACCCCTAATCTACCACAGCAGCCATAGTTTTATTGTGCCTGTTATGATGCTTTGCTATCATAAAAGATATTTATTCAGTTTTTTGCATGAAAGGCAAGAAACAAAAATGTAGAGGGTGTTGCAAGGAAATACGTTAGTTCTACTACTGCCATATGCTAAAAAACTAATAGTAGTATGAAAAATAGAGCTTCTTGTTTATTAACATCCTGAATTTAACTACCATGTTCATAATGTGCTTTGAAAACAGTTGGGGCAGTTTTTCTTAAAAACAAAACAAAAAAAAAAACCAAACCAAAACCACCCCATCCTACCAGATTTAAGTAAGAAGCACAGTCTTAAAAAAAAAAAAAAAGGAAAAAACCCAAACACGGTGATAGCTATTTGAAGGCATGGTGAAAATGAGGCAACGTTACAGAATTTGTAGTGGATGGAAAGGAGCGAGGAAGATGATGCAGCTGGTTTATGGCCATCCCACCAGTTGCTAGCTGAAGACCTTGCTGTTGGCCAAGGCCGTTCAGCCTGTGTGATGGTTCCTCTGAACCAAACGCCATTGCCATGTCCCCAGTAGTGTTCTGGTTGTCACCCTGTGGGAGCTGCCAGAAACTCATCACATGAGTGAGATCCATGAAAGGCAGGCTCGTAGTTTCAGCTGCTGCCTCTGTCTCCTTGTGCACTGGGTACTTGTTAGTATCCCCTACAGGCCCTGAGGAAACTTCTTCCAGACTGATTTTGTGGAGAGATTGAGGTTCTGGTAATGGCAGGTCCTCAAGAAGATGCACATTGTAACCTTTAACATCCACTTTTATGGGTAGGTTCTTGAGGGATCCTGCTGCAAATGAGGTAGAACTGAGGTCATATTTATTCGGCTGCTGAAGGTTCAGGTTGGCAGGAATGGCTGTTGAGCATGGCGTGGGATGGACAGCTGGAAGGCTGTCTGCACAGCCCATCCTTTGCAAATGAGGAGAAGGTTCAAGGGGAAGAGCAGTTTGTAAGCTTGGCTGGGAATGAAGATGTGAGCAGTTGTATTCCTCTGACTCTGAACTGTTCAAAACCCCATTCTGCCCAGAGACCCTTTCAGGAAAAGGGGACAGTATGCCAGCATCTTCCTTCAGCCTGAATGGAAAAAGCTGGTCAAGGAGACCCACTGAGTCACCGTTCTGCAACCTGCTCTTCAGCAGTTCTTGCGGATGAGTCTTCCTCGTATGGCGAGTCAAATGGTCCTTCCGCCCAAACCTCTGGGCACAAAACTGGCACAGAAAGTCTTTGCAGCCCGTGTGAACCACCATGTGACGCCGCACATCTTTACGGGTATAGAAGTGACGCTCACAGTGGTCACACTTATGTTTCTTTTCCTTGGTATTACCAGTCGGTTTCCCGGCGTGGCTTTTGAGGTGTTCCAACAAAATTTCGGTGCCGCCAAACTCCTGGGCACACACCCTACAGGTCAGGTCCCCGCTGGTGGCTGCGTGAAGGGCCAAGTGTCTCTTATAGCCTAGCTTGGTGTTGTACTTCTTGCCACACTCTTCACACTTGAAGGCCATCTTGTTAGGGTCATGAGTCTGAAGGTGGTTCTTTAGATGGTCTTTCCTGTGAAAGGTCTTTTCACAGTAGCCACACTGGTGAGATTTCTGTGGAGAATGAGTGGCTGAGTGCCTAAGACAAAAAAAAAAAAGAAAAAAGTTGTATTTACATTCACTCTACTCTAGTGCGCAGCGCAGCTTCGAGACCTGAAAACACTGGCACTTTTGAAGGAAGGCATTTTCACAAATTCTCAGATTATTAGTAAAAGACTAACTTTTTTGGAGGGGGAGGCTGTTAAAAAAGCATAGAGTAGGTTAAAACCGCTCACCATAACCTTTTTGAGTAGCCACCACAATTGAGGGAGATTAGTTTTCTGCAATTCTAACAAAACAGAAAGAATGAAAACTGGAACTCGGGGATTAACTGTCACTAGGACACACAGAGGAAAAAAAAGATGTCCTTGGTTTTTTTCCCCACACCCCCACCAGAAAAGGAGTGCGTTCCGAGCCGTACCTGAGCAGTTTATATTTGGAAATGAAGGCTTTTGTGCATCCGTGCTGCGAGCACTTGTAGGGGCGCTCCCCTTTGTGCGCGTAAGCGTGGACCGTGAGCTTGTCAATCGAGTCAAATACCTTCCCGCAGAGTCGGCAAGGGTAACTCTCTGTCTGCTGCACGTCCTTTCCCTTCAACAGTGAAGACCGGCCATTTCTCCATTTAGGTATGAACCTCCCAAGACCATCACACGTGCTTCCCGAGCTGGCGCAGCTGAGCTTTGCCGCAGAGGAACAGGAAATGGCCCCGTAGCACTGGGCAATGCTTTTGCCTAATGTCGCTCCTCTCAGTTTCCCTTTCAGTTTGCTTTTTGCCTTTACAGGTCCCAACTTATTTGGTGGTCTGAGCCTGGGGGTGAGGACTCGGTCTTTGTGGATGCACTGGTGAGATTCTAGCAGAGCAAAAGTTGCGAACGTGCTTCTACAGCTGGAGCATATCCAAGGCTCTACAGGCTCTTTCTGCAATGAGAACAAAACCAGGTCTCTCTTACTAGCTGTTCTAAGGAAAGGTCATGTTCTTCTCACTGACCCCTACTATCATACAGAGGGGAAGGTAGTGGGATCAGAAGAGAAGGGTTATTGCACAGGAAAGACTGAAATAATCAGTGCATTATCTGACCAACAGAAAACGGCCGGAGCATAACAAAGGGGAACTGGTGAAAGAAGTCTGAGGCTGGACAGCTTGGTTATCTACAAATTAATGCCAATCTTAAGTCTTTCCAACACACCGCCCTGGTGCCACTTACTTCTGGCTTTATCTAATGGCTCTGTGGGATTAAAAACACAGGAGAGGAAGAGCAGCCTTTCTCTGAGTATCTGTTTGGTTGAAATCGCTCTTGGTTTTGTGTTTGCCTACCACTCTATGGTCTACTCTGCATTACCAGAGTTACATAAACAGAGAAAGCACATAAATTGTCATTTACTATGTCTGGCGATGGCTTGAATGCAAATTAGAGATACTTACTGCTACTGGAGGCAAAGGACAGACGTCAGATTCTTCTTTAATGAAGACTGCAGAAGCTTCCATAAATTTGGCATAATCGGCAGCATACCATACTTTCAATTCTGTGTGGGGTTCAATTGGCTGTGAATGGAAGAAAATAGCACATGTTTACTTGTCCCAGTTTGCCCCCGACCAAATAACACTGACATTAAAGGTGTGGGGGGGAAAGGGTCATGTGCATTTTGTCTCCTTAGCCAAGTTCTTTGAATCTGTTTAAATTATGGGCAACATAGTCTCACAATTCAAGCACTTTTTGAGCACTAGGGTTGGAAACCTTCACTCTGTCTGAAAGCAGAAATATATATGTACAGAGAATTTCGGGGGACGTTAGCAGGAAGGGACCTCAGCCTTCATGACCTTTGCTCGGTGAAATCTATTCGTCTGTGATACCCAGACATCCAGCAATCTTTCTAAAAAATATCCCATGCCTATTCCTCGATGTTTCAAAGCCCAATGAACACAACACTTAACCATAGGGTACAGGCAAAGGAAAGACGCACCGTGAATGCACAACAGCTTGGATGCCTCCTGGATGTGTTGCACATACAGATTACAGGTGCAGAGTTGACCAATACGTGGATTGTTAGTCAAACTTGCGTGTTTTCAGGTGCTGGCTCTAATGTGTCACGTTATCTATGTACATGGTTTATTGTATGTTTTTTTATATGTACTTTATTGCCCTCCTTTCTCTGAAGCCTTCCCACACAGTTCTACAGGAGCCCGTAATCTGCCGTCTCCCATCCGGCCATGCCTGCCCAAATCTTGCCTTGGACTGGACTATGACCTCCTCTGACAAATACTTTTAGTCAATAATACAGCAAATAGAAAAAGAGAGGAGTGGTTACGCTCACTGGTTAAAGATCCATTAGTTATTTAAAGGCGAAGGAGAAAACTAACTCTGGGGTCATGATTGATATGACTCCCTGGCCCTGTACACAGTTTTCTTCAGCTATAATAAAAACCAACATTGCTGCAACAAGGGTAGAGCCAATCTGCACTGTACTTGGAGTTTTATTTAAACTAAACACTAAAGGAATGCTAAATCAAATAAACTAGCCTGTAAGGAGAGCAGCTGAGTCTTATTCTGCCAAACGTAACATCTTAAAATGAGCTGATTTTTTAACATCGGTGTCGGATAAGCATTGTAGGTGAAAGACAACTCGAATGCTGACAGGTAATTGTGTGTATAATGTTGAAAACTGAACTTTTGAACTCCCAAGCACAAGCCTGCTTGCTAACTACAACCAGTTACGGGTTGGTTGTACATTTTGATAACACCTGGCCTGAACAGAAAAGGTACGTGCTGAATTCTCCACTCAATAAAGGACACAAAGCAGAGCCACCAAATCGGAGGCTCATCATGCATTGTGCTCCTGCATATAGTCTATTTAGATGGAGAAACCCAAGCCTGGGGAAGCTCCACAGAGACAAGTGCCTGGGGATACCCCGGGACCTGGGACTGGTGCCCACAAATGGCTGCACAGCACGATACTGTCATGACTTTCTACCCCATGTTCCTGGACCAGCAGTGATCTCCTCTGTGGGAAGCTGAGACCCAGTCAACGTGACTTTGGAGGGAGAGCAAAGCGCATCACTGCGTGAAATAGTCAAGTAAGGTAAAAGCTCTGATCTCAGTAAAAATGAGGTTAAACACCAGTATTCAAATCCCCTACAAGCTGTCACTCACTTTGTCTCACCTGTGACAGCAAGAGAAAGCTATGGCAGCACCCACATGAAACTCTGCCATGATCAGACACAGCAATCGTGGGTGATCTTTTATTTTATCACAATTCTATACTTTTTTAAAGCACTTGTTTCTAAGGAGTGCAGTTAGTAGGTCAGCAAGTATGCTAACCATGCAGTTACATGTAAGCTTTTGTACCTGCGGTTTCATGTCACCAAAATCCCACCTCTTTGTTAAAAACAGTGGGGAGAGGAGCTAATCCCAATTTAACAGCCTTTATTCAGAGTATCTTGAGAAAATATCTTCATAACCAGCCCTAAGGCAGCCTCGTGCCATGACCAGCAGGGTGTGCCTAAGTGTAGCAAAAGGCTATCACTTTCCCAGAAGAGGACAAAATCAGCAGGATGCCACAGTAACGTGAATGACAGTGGGACTCAGGAGAAATAAAACCAAAGGAATTCCCTACGATACAAAGCACAGTAAAGGTTCCAAGACACATTCCTCACCCTAAGATGCTTTTCGTGTCAGCATACAGGATGCAACTCTCCATTAATGCCAACGAGCAGAGTCCTGCTGAAGTCAGCAGAGAGCTCGTTCAACGGTATTTAAATTATACTGGGAATTTTAAGTTAACAGTTCATAACTACAACTTCTTAGAAAAGCATTTGTTCATGTTTCCCAGCTCTAGAATCATTAAACCTGCCAGTTCGACAAGTACAGCATGCATTTAAAATCAAACTGAAATCTCAAATGATATGGACTGCATCAGAATCTCAAACACAGCCTAAACAATGTCTCAGATTAGTATATACTGGTTTATGTTGATTTTCTTATTTTAAAATAATTATTTTAGTATTAATCCAGAAGCACCTGTACTTCATACTGTTATAACTCCATACTTTTGTAACTCTGTTATAAAAGAGTTTGAAGAGTGTAAAATGTTACCACTATTAATTTATTCTCACTTCATCACAGCGTGGTAAATATTTCACTGTGCAGGTGGAGAAACAAAAATTGAGGAACAAAAGTAAATATTACTATCCCACAGAAATCAGTGCCAATCTTGGAAATGAAACTGAAATGCTGGATTTTAATCCCACATAACTTCTTTTGACTAATATTTTCTAATATTTTTAATGTTGCTTATATTGACATACAAACACGAAGAATAAAAAAGAAAAACAATGAATGTTCAACATATAGACTTCAGTTTCCTAAGTGTACAAAAGAGTAAGTTCTGATTAAAACAAGCTCTGCCTGAGAAAGTGGCCGAAACATCAAAAAAACAAGACTGTATGGTCCAGCATCTTTTATAAATACAGAGTACTTTGTTCTCTCTCCTCAGATGAAGACGCAGCCCAGAACCTCTAACATGAACTGATCATTTCACGGCAACATTGCAGTATTGGAAATTCTGCAGTTAAGTCTTCAGATTTAATGAGAGAGGAAAATAATACATAAAGGTTCTACTTAGCACCCTGTTCCTGAGCAGCTGGTGATGTGCTGCAGAATAGAATGGGTGTCCAAAAATGTAATAAAGGAAAGGAACGTGTTTGTTCTTTCCGGGATGAAGTACTGTTGATTGTAACAGTGGTAGATAATCTCACTGTGTACCTATCTGGAACTGAAGAACTGTACAACATTCACGTTTAAACCCTCCCATCATGAATGGTATTTCTGTTTCCCTCTGCTCAGTTTCTTCACCGCCCCCAACAGCGAGTACATGCTGCCTTTTATTGGAACAACACCCCCCGCCTTGCTTTACTACGGATTAAATGATATAAAAGGTGGCAAGCAATAAAGATCCAGCTGGCAGAACTTAACCTTTCAGCTGTAAACGGGTGAGACTTTCAGAGCCTTTGCCTATACATTTCCATTTGGATGGCGGGTGAAGCAATGTGGGTTTAAGTACCTTAACAGTGGTGAAGTAGACTTCTCCACAGTGCTGATAAGCCACAAGAGTCTGTTCTTCTTGGTTCCGGGCTAGCCGGACAAACATCATCCAATTTCCACAGTCTTCATTGGGAGTGTCCAGAAAGTATTTCCCTCCATCTTTCAATACCTGAAACAAAGGGGGAGGACAGGAGAAAGAACATGATAAAACCAAGTCCTGTATAGAGTCACATTAGTTTTCTTTAACTTGGAATCACAGCTATCGGTTATTTACCCTGTCTCGGTCATATGTCCTTTGAAATTGTGGTTGTTTTGAAATAGATCACTCTTAAAAACTACTGAGTGCAAAAGCAAGTGAAGAACGAACACCTGCCAAGGCACCCAGCTACTAAAATAACTGTAGGCCTTTGTATGCATTTCCAGTTTATAGTTCATCATTTTTATGTTATATATAGATAATATTATAAGAACTAAGTGGAGGCAGGCAGAAAGATAAGCTTTATGCCTTAATGTACTTCCTGAGTACTTGATAATCTCAAACTTTAGTGCTGTATTAACACTACATTTTGCATGGAACAATTGCATAACTTGTGTAATAAGTCCAGAGAAGTAACCTACAATATAATGGTATTTTAACAGTCTTCTCTTTTTCCCCTTAACAATGCAAAAGTAAACACGAATGAACGATTGTGCCAGAAAGATCTCTTTCTTTTTTGCTTTACTTCATTCCTCCCGGATTCTTTTCCAAGAGAATGCCTCTACGAGGCAAACGCTCCCCACCTTGTATGAGACAGTTGCTTTTCTGCAATATAGTCTCAAACGTGGACAACTGAAGCTGCACAACAGATGTCAGTGCAGCGTGTACCTGTTCTACTAACCACGTGAGCAAGCAATTAATTGCAAAAAAAGCTGCATTTCCATTGCTTCTGGGAACTACTTTATCTAACTTCATCACGTTTCCAATGAAAATACCCGCTTGCTGGACGAGTTTGGTCACATACTCAAGAATGTTGCTAGGGAGAAGTCAAGGCAGTTACTCTGTCCTATACGAAACCTGGGACTCTAGTCTCCTGAAGAAACAGTCCATTCATCAGCGAGAGCTGTGCTTATCACCATATACGTTTAAGCAAACGGGGTTGACTGATAGAGGACAGGGTGTGGTTTACAGTGGCTTTGGTGAAGAGGAAGGAACTGGGTGCTTGCTTAGCTCATCCACGCTCGCAAGCTCGTTAGAGAAGTACGTTTTCTGCATTTGTAAGAATTAAAGCATCTCATAAAAAGATGGAAGAAATTTAGTTATGGAGAAGAACAAACCCTCTCTGGTGCCAACATGCCATGAAAATCCCACAGAAGGACAGTGTTGCTTTCCTGGCAGACCCTTCACGTGACTTCCACGAGCAAATAAACTTCACAGCAATTACCAAAGCTATTACTTTTGCTCTCAAACAAAATTACAGAAGTATCTGTATCTATGCCTTCCTCCACAGCACACTGTTTTCTAGTCCTGAGCTTCTGGAGAAAGCTCAAACGAAGACATAAAGCATGTCACAGGACAGTTGCTGGGGGATGAGAGGGCCTGACATGAAATGCAGGCTCTGGAAGAACTGTGACCTGTTGGGAAGTCCTGGCGGAGGCTGTGGCTTGACCATGGGCTTGCTGTATGACAGAAAGGTGTGTGTGCCCAGGCGTGACCCCCTGCAGCAAAAAGCAAAGACCAGGGCATAGAGGACTGTGATCAACTACCATTCCCAAGGAAGTCCTGTGGGAAAGGATGTGCTGATGGCTAAGCTAGGCTAGTCCTGACAGGCGCTGGGTCCAGAAGAGACGATCAGTATCTGCACATGCAGCAAGGGTTGGTACCACCCCTAAATAACAATCCAACTAAACTCAGTTAGTGCACTGTGTGTCAAAGATTGTATATAATGACATCAATAAGAAGCGTTTCCCATCCCTGCACTGTTCCTCCCTACTAAGCAGGTGCCTTAGTGCATATTTCTGCCACTATTGCTAACTCAGTGCACAGAATTAACCCTCCCAGTGGCACGGTGTAAAGCACAAATCCTTTTGTTTTATCTGGGAAGACATTACTACCCTTGGATGCTTCCAGTAACCGTGCTCTGTGAAAAGTTTATCAAGAGCTGTTAGTCTGATGGGTAAATCACCCGGGAAGTGGTAAAACTGGAAAGTAGGAAAGTGAACTTCTAGAAAACACAACATATAGGAACATTACAGTACTTCAGGTTATGCTAATAATGTGATTTACATTCATACATAGAGATCAGAAGTACAATTAATTAACTATATCAGACAGCAATGTAACTGGTTAAAATACATAAATACATATGAACTGTTAAAGGCACAGATGCATTTCATAGTAAGCCACTGGATTTTTACCTGCAGGACTAGCCTGCTCTCATCATAGCGGGTCAGTTTTGTAGACAGTTGCCCAACATAAGGACCAAACTGTGTTCTCTTCTGTATTACTTTCTTTGCAAATACTCCAAGGACTGTGAATAAAAAAAGACCAATCTAATATTAATATAGACATCACAAACTATTTCTTGTCTAGCTAAAAACAGTTGTGAAAATGGAGGTAAATACATAGTACAACACACATGAATTCTTCCTCTAGACAAATAACCCAGGTAAATAATTCTAATGGGAAGAATCTAAAGAGGATGTAAATATGTACAGAGATTTTTTTAAAAAATGGGTATTACATTAAATACAAAAGTGCCTAAAATCCATGACAAGATATTAAACTGAGTACGCAACACAAATGTGTTGATACTCTTCAATCTACAAGACAACGTTATCATAGAACTCTGCTTGTTGGCATAATTTATGCGGTTGTTCTCTCCCAATATGAGTGGAGAGGATCTATAAAAACACATTAGCCATCTTAATCATTCCAGTTATTTCCCTGCCTAATACCAATGGTGCAACACAATAGGGATCTTGTCATTCTCTTTCCGAAATGCAATCAAGGCAGAACTAATTTTACACAGGTAGCTGTGGAAAATTCTCACACTAAGGATGTAGTTCCCTTGTTCAAGCCTGGGCATTAAAATTGCCCTGCCCTCAGAAGGAAACAACAGTCTTTCTATAATATGAACTGAAGATTCTAAAAAAGGTACATTAACCTGCTGTTCTTTTGAGTTTGCAGGGGGTGGATGAGGGATGTTATTTACCATTTTATTTCTGACCTCTTATTGAATACTCTTTCCTGTTTTGCATGCTTGGGGAAAAGAAAAAAACATGTACTAGTGCATGGCTGTTACTATTAGATACAAATTCAACATTCATTCAGCTTGTATTGATAGAAGAGAGCTAACTGATTGCTCGCAGCTAAATGTCACACTAGCTCTGGCTAATGTCCTGCCATCAGTCTATGCATTGAGGTTGCTAGAAATCAGTCATAAAGAACAGTAGCTGAATGTGAGCTTTAGCTGTGCTCAGCTGAAAATAAAGTAGTCTTCATACTGTTAATACCCAACGATTATGCCTTGAGTCATCCATGAGAACAAGCCACCGTTAATACTTTTGTCTCCTCTTTCTCAAATGTAGGAAAAAGAGCTAAAATACTTACTCTGCTGGTTTCCAGCTCGCAGCTCCAACACTCGCAAAGTGAGGTAATGAGGTAGGGTGAGTCGGGCTCGGCTAGGAATAACCCTATCTTTAGCCCTGATGAGTGGTCCGTGGAGTTTGCATTCTCCTATAAGGCTTTTACCGCAATCCTCACACCCTACAAATCCAGAAAAGGGGAACCTGTTACTAAAAATGACATACCACTCTCCAATTTAGTCTCTTCTAATTTTGTCACCTTGAGAACACATCTTGAATTACCAACGCTTTTCTTCACACCAGTGCTCTACGTTAGGAAATGGAAAGATTATCTGCAACCCGAAACAGAACTAGGAAGGTCTGAAGTAAGACTTCCAATTTGTGCATTCTCTCCTGTGCGAATTGGTGTGTCCTGACCTCCAAAGATTTATACACATGTTCATTTGGAGGTGTCGCAAACTGTGCCTTTGAAGACTAGCATGGCAGCAAAACTGGAGCTCGCAGCGTGCACACCTGTAAATCAAGATGTATGTGTTTATATAGAAGTGAGAAGGGCACAGTTGCGAGTAATAACCAAGGTAATTTGCAGAGATCCAAGGAGTCCAGGAAAGATCACTGTGAGTCTGCATAAACCACTCTCAATAGAAGACAAGACCCTTGGTGTACCAGGAAAAATGAGTACGATGGGTCTTACAGTCACAAGTCAGTTGACAATCGCGCAAGGGCAGCTTTCTCATAGACTGTCCTGCCTGGGGAAGTAAGGAAAAAGGGCACACCGCATCTCCCAGTCATCAGTTCACAATAACGACATCTGCAGGCTGAACACATGGCACATCCAAAGAAGTCATTAATGAGAAATACAGGTCTGCAAACTGACTTTGCCCCAGCACAGTGAGGTATTTTTGGTTTGACGTAGCTCAAACTGGTTGCCAGGGAAACTCATATGGAGCAGTGACACAACGGAGCAATGAGACTCTCCAGCAGAAGGTCATCCTGGCACTGGTGTCACATGGGGCGGTGGGAAAAATGGGTGCACTTGCACAAAACCTTTTTATAGACAGTAGAAACCAAACCAGTGAGTCAACAACACTTCACGACTGAGTTAAAAGGAAAAGCTGATATTGGTCATCCATGACTACCTCATTTTGTGTTACTTGGGAAAACTCTGCTGAGCAAGTCTATTCAGAAAGCAACAATCAGGAGCAGAGGAGGGGAGCCAGAACAGCCAAGAGAGTCTAAGGGAGCCACAAAATGCTGCAGCAGAGACTGAGGCAGGACAGGTGAAGCTTCACCACAGACAGAGGCTCATAGCCAAAGAGGTCTAGAGAAGCAGAAGAGTTCAGGAGACACCCCACCTGGAGAGACATCAGAGATGGTCATTGAGAAAGGACCGTAGCACCGTAAATGCCATATTCAGGGTAGCTTGAAAAGGTTTCAGTTTGTAAACACAAGTAGGTGCTTGACTAAATTACACACCTCGAGAGTCTAAGACCAAAATCTCTCCAAATAAGTCTGCAGTGTTCCTACTGAGCTCTTTGGGCTCTCCACTAACTCTAAATGAGGCGGTAGACTTGTGAGTTGGTCAGGCTGCAGGCACTGCAGTAGTCAGTATTTTTCAATACTTTGGGAACTATGTAATAGTTTTCTTCTGCCAGGCTGCAAGACCGCACACCTGCACTAGGAATAGTGCTAGCACTGCAGATAAAGAACATGCCACTCTACAGCCATCACTTAAAATGCACAGAAAATAAATAATGCAGCTGCAAGGCAGATTTTTCTTGTTACACACTGGTTTATGTACCTAAAAGTCCTCTACAGCTAGGCTGCAAGAAAAAACATATTTTCTTGGTGATTTAACTTAATTGGCTTTTAAATGAATTGCTAAAAATCTATGTCTTCTGAGGGCAACAAAATTATGAGGGCTTCCTGAGCTTACCTAGAATAATAGCGACTTTGTCTCAAGTCAAACAGCTCCTGCTTGGAGAGTAGTCGTATGCAAACTGCGAAAAAAACATTACCGAAAGCAAAACGGAGACAAAGAACCACAGTTAGAGGAAGGATGTATCTAATCGTAAAGTACACGACCTTATCAATCTGTGCCATGCCTCTGTGATTCATCACCACCAAGCTCCTGAGCAAACCTTGCAGCCACTCCGGGGCAGTGCCCACTGCAGAGGCCCCAGGGTGAGAAGGCTGGAAAGGGAAAGGAGGGAAGAAGGGCCTTCCTTACACTGGCCTCCAAATTTGGCACTAGTGCCCAATTCGCAACCTGCCTTGGTCCTCTGGATCCAAGACGTAAGGTCTGACTGAAATGACTGAGGCGGTGTGGGTGCTGGAATCATAGAATTGTCTAGGTTGGAAGGGACCTTTAAGTTCATCTAGTCCAACCATCAACCTCACTCTGATAAAAAAACATCACTAAACCATGTCACTGAGCACTATGTCAACCCACCTCTTAAATACCTCCAGGGATGGTGCCTCAACCCCTTCCTTGGGCAGCCCATTCCAATACTGAATAACCCTTTCAGAGTAAAAATTTTTCCTAATATCCAACCTGAACCTCCCCTGGCACAACTTGAGGCGCTTTCCTCTTGTCCTGTCACCTGTGATTTGGGAGAAGAGACCAATGCCAACCTCTCTACACCGTCCTTTCAGGGAGCTGTAGAGAGCAATAAGGTCTCCCCTCAGCCTCCTTTTCTCCAGGCTGAACACCCCCAGCTCCCTCAGCCTCTCCTCATAAGACTTACTCTCCAGACCCCTCACCAGCTTCGTTGCCCTTCTCTGGACCCGCTCCAGCACCTCAATGTCTTTTTTGTGGGAAGGGGCCCAAAACTGGACACAGCCCTTGAGGTGGGGCCTCACCAGTGCCCAGTACAGGGTGATGATCACCTCCCGAGTCCTGCTCACCACGCTGTTCCTGATACAGGCCAGGATGCTGTTGGCCTTCTTGGCCACCTGGGCACACTGCTGGCTCATGTTCAGCCGACAGTCGACCAACACCCCCAGGTCCTTTTCTGCCATGCACATGGAGCCCTCAGCTAACACTGAATGAAATTACCTACAGAGCTGGAAAGTTTTTTTTAAGCATTTTGCTAGTATGGTTTGGGATTTTGACCTGGAATCGCTGTGCAGCACCTTGAAATATCCAGAGCTGTCCAAGGCTTGGTCTAGGATTTTCTACCCTTTGTTACATGGGATATGGATATAACTAGATGACGTAGTTATTTAACAGGCATCCCAGAATTATATTCACTACATAGTATTTCTGACCCCACACCAACATATTAGTACCCTGACTCTGAATTTATTACACACTAAAAATTGCCAGGTGCATCAGAAGCACACCACTGTAAACATAACAACTCTAGGGGCTTCCCTGGGGAAGGGGCATCCTCATAATTTCTTCCCCCCCAAAGTAACTGCACAAAACTGCCACACTCACATTATTCCCCAAAGGTAATTACAGACCAAATCCTTTGTATTTCAACGCTAAATTACAGATGTTGTTGGCAAAGGAATGCACGCACTATCATAGCTGCAGAACGGCACCGGTTTGCAAAGCTCACACAGATTTTATGCCCCCTTTTAACTCGGCTGCTTAAGTAAAAATGTAATTTTTTCAACAACAGCCTCAGAACGCGCTCTAGCCTGTTCTGAAATATGGAACATCCAGCTACGGAAAAAACATATACTTTGTCATATTAGCACTAGGAATTAAATACACTTGGTTAGAAAAATCACTCTCTGTGAAGAAGATTTTTTTCTGCTTTTTGTTAGGCAGCTTAGTACCTCGCTTGATGCATTTAGTTTCCCTCTTCCCTTAAATTGTATTTATACAAACAAAATTAATGGGTTAGATGTCATGCTTACAGGAATAAACACATTAGAAAAGAAAAAATAAAACTGCCTCCGTTCCTCTGCTTTGCTGTGATTTAGATGAGTAGGCAACAAGAAGAAATAAACAAGATTCACAGGAGTTACAAGCTGTTAAAAAACAGATTGTGCAATTTACTACATCTTGAGAGCAGTAGCGCTATATTGTCCCCTGGTGGGTATTTCTCCCTTCTTTCCCTATGTCTTTGCAACGACTCTGAAAAAGTTCCTAAATAATGCCTTTTTTATCTCTCTGTAGCTAAAACTACACAAGCCGATAGATCTCGTAGCTGGTGAGGGTTTTATTTTGCTGAACCCCAGTGCAGCAGTGGGGAGGCAGGGGTATAGAAGAGCCCGGCATGGGTGCAGGTACAGACCCCCACCAGGTTACGGGCGTGCAGCCACCACCTTGTCACATGGACAAGGTGCTCATGCCCTGAGAGTAGGGGCACATCTCCTGTATGCCCCCAGTTGGCTACCCCTGTGCCCCAAAGTATCTGCTCCCGCTTCTGCCCGTGCCCAGGCACGGTCGGCAGCCATGGCTTTCCCCTGCTCTTTGGGCGACCGCAAAAAAGACACCCTCTGCCTGCTGGATCTACTCCCACCTCCTGGGCTGATGGGAACGCTGGTAGCCGTGCTCCCAGGGAGGAGAACGGGCTGTCAGCGTGGCTCACCTGCACCGTCCTCACCACGCTGGCGCTTCCCCCCAAGTCCAGGTCTAGGTGACAGCTCTCCTTTGCTGCGGGCTACAGCCCGGCAGCCTCGGTGGCTGTAGTCCTCCAGACGGTTCTGGGGCCGGCCACGCCGCACGGGGACAAGCTCCTGTGGCCAGCAGCAGCCAAGCCGGCCACTCGAGCGAAGTGGACTCGAGCACAGTTAACGAACTCGGGATTCGGGAAGAGCAGCAGCACCCTCGGAGCGCCGTGCCACCCCCACAGGCACAAGCCCGGCCTCGGGGAGAGCTCATTAGCGTGGGCAAGGAGCCACGGGCTGCGGTTACACAAAGTCCGGCTGCAGAGATAAGGGGGGCTATACATAGCCATACTAGGAACTGCAATCACTGTCGTGATAGCTGGAACATACCACCAGCTCCTGAACCAATCACCGACAGAACACCGCTTTTTTAAAAACCAGTTTGCTGAAAACGAGATGCCTATCAGGCAGCCCTTCCTGCCTTCTCCAACCTCTGCTTTCAAGCGAGATTTTACAGTTGCCTGAAGGCTTCAAAGACGCCTGCGGTGCGATTCACGTGCCCCGTGAAGGCAGAGGTAAACCATTCCTCTTCAAACGCCCATTTGGAGCAAAGACGCCCCCGGGAGAAGCGGCGAACACCACCCCCGGGGTGTTCGCAGCGCCCGGCGTTCGCTGGGCTGTTTTGCAGCATGAGAATTAGCTCCCCTGCGCCCAGGGAACAAAGATCAGTGTACACAGCGGTCCAAATCCCAGCCTAATTACAGTCATAAGATTTGCATAGCAAACAACGGTAATTCATCCCAGAGGAAAACCCTACGGCTCCGTTAGCCGCGTTCAAGCCTCCACGTAGCGGAACGCCCCATACATACCTTGGGGACATTTTCTAAGATACCTCGGGTCGTGCCAGCCCTTGGCTCTTCTTACACAAAGGTACATGAGGATTTCCTGCCCCGGGGTTCGTTCTGCCTCCCTCCTTGCTGGAAAAGCTTGAAAACCTTGTTCTACAAGATAATTTATTTGGCAAAAATTCAAAGTACTCAATTAGCAAACAGTTAATCCCAAGTTATTTTCCTATTATTGTGGGCCACTGCCACACATTTCCTCTGTAAAAAAATGTTTATGAAAGAAGCCTTACGTGGCCTAAGTTTGACGAGCAAAGTGCATTTACAAAGGAGCTGAAGCTCTTACTATGATATAAATAGGATGAATTATTAATCAGTTAAAATAGAACTTTTAATAATTACCAGAATTCAGGATAATTTTATTCAAATCCCATTAACCTCTGATATTTTGTCATGCTAAATTTTCTAGTGATTTTCACTTTTTAACTGTAATAACTGATCCCTAGTCCAACACAAAAATAAGTCAACATTTCTTCAATGTCTCCTTTTCATGTCTCTTCTATCTCATACAACAGAAATTTGCATTAGCAGAGCTTCAACTGCTCAGCTCTGCGTAGGAAAAAAAAAATAAAAATACATAAATCCGGAAATCACACTCTGGGCTGACTTTGCAATCTGAGAAAAGACTGAAAACTTGCACATTTACGTACCACACAGTCCATTATTTGGGAAGCAGGTATTGTGTTTTCCATAAACGCGCACCCAAAATAACACTCCCCCCAAAAAGAAGGGGAGCACAGGGGGGGATTTACTCCTCAGTGCTTGAGAGGGAAACTTTCAATAGATTCCAAGCAGTGAGTTCCCACGTGCCTGACACATGAAGACCCTGAAGCCTCATCATCTCTGCCTGGTGGGACCAGTACAGATGCTGTGGGACATGCTGGGGACACACTGGCTCCCCTACCGAGGCCTTGTGCTGCTGAGTGCCATCCCTGGGCCCACAGGAGAGTGGACAAACAGCCCCCGAGATGCTGGTGGAGGAGGAGAAGAAGTCCTGGTCCTGCACAGGGGTAAGCAGCACCCTGTGAGTGAATGCCTACACCTTTTTTGGGGGCCTCCTCTCCACAGGGAAGAGAACAGTAGGTGGTTTGCAAACGTCCCAGCATTCACTCTTAACATTAAACACATTTATAGGAACATGACCTCACTCTATGAAAATGTAAAACTTAAAAACCGAGTTACTATATTTGGAGAGGGAAACAGAGAAATAAACCAGCAAACATGCCTTACTGCCACATACATTCAGTCAGACCAGCACATCGAGCTAATTCCCTGAAACTGGGACTCGGTACTGCAGGTGACCCCAATCCTTTAGACATCCTGACCCAGACACTGATCTGCTGTGACACCTTCTCTCACCTCACCTCCAACCTCCTCGTGCCCCCCCATGCCTTCGTTCCCAAGAGGAAAGAAGATGTGGAGGGAGGGTATATCCTCAGGTCTCCAGCAGCAGGAGATCATCTGTCAAGGACACTTGCTTCTGCCTTACAGGGGTATGATCCTGTCCAGCACAGCTGTTCTCATGGAAGGATGCCTGGAGAAGGGAGGCTCAGCACTTATCTGACTGTAAAGAAATCTTCTAACGCAAAGGGCACATGTACTTTCCTGGCAGACATGAGTTTAAGTATGTAAACTTCAGAACTCCAAAACTATTTATTATACAAACATATAAATAATGACGACGACTGTGATTCGTTACCAGTTCCTAATAGGGAGCAATCATGACGACAGTCAAGCACAGCTGGGAACAGTAAGTTTTTCACCAGGTGACCAAGAAGTACTACGACAGGCATAGCCAGAAGGAATTTAACCAGCCTCCCATAGAGAGTCATCCTCCCACCAACCCCAATGAGGCTTTCTACCATGGTCCTTCATCTAGCAAACCTTAGGAGCAAAACAGCTAAAGAAGCCTCAAGGAGCTCAGACGGGCTGTGAAATTCGGCAACGTGACTGTGCACAGCAGCTTCAGCAATTCCCATGAAGCCTGTGCAGCAGAAAGATACCTGTGTGCTCTGCTGTATCTCACTAACTTCACAGCCCGGAGGAAAAAAAAACCCACAACTTCATAGAATCATAGAATGGGTTGGAAGGGTCCTTAAAGATCATCTAGTTCCAACCCCTTGCCATGGGCAGGGACACCTCCCACCAGACCAGGTTGCTCAAAGCCCCATCCAGCCTGGCCTTCAACACCTCCAGGGTGTTCAAGGTGCAAGGTGAACTTACCTTCGCTGTTTCAACACTTGAAAGGGCACTAACTTATAGGACTTCCCTGCAAACTTAAATTAAAACAAAACAAAAAAAAACCCCAACAAACCAAACAGCAAGGAAAGTATGTAGGTGTGTTTATCAAGTTTAACTTCACTCTGCAGTCTCAGCAACCTGTTTATCAAAGTTCTTGGTAGGTTCATTCATCTAAAAATGACTTCAGATCAAAGCACTGATTGATTGATTGAAAACTAATTTAAAAAATAATCTTTTTCTGGTTATTCCTGGGGCTAAAACATACGCGACACATTTCTGGTACACTGCATTGGGTTTGGTTGCTATCAGAACCTATATACATAACTAGCATAGTTCAAGTGAAGTCACTTCCCATAGTTTACATGTAATAGCTTCTAATCAGCACGAACAAAGAGACTTCTCTCATTGCTGAAAGCTCAATACATTTCAAACAACCAAACTGAAAAATGCAGTTGGATTTTTCAGGGTTTTTTTTTTTCCTTCTCTCCTTCCCTCTCCCTCCACTGGCTTGGCAAGAATTCATATAAAATTATATCCAGAAACAGGGAAGGAGGTTAACAGCAAATTCACAGGAAGAACTGCTATTTTTATGAGAAACAGCCTCAGTCAGCATCGCCTGCTCCTAGGAAGTACCCAGCAAAAGCTTCCTAGGAGCCAAGCCACTCTGCCCACCTGCCCCCAGCAGCTGGTCCTGGAGCAAGGCTGTGAAACCTTCTACTTGAGGTCTTCACCAGCACTGTCCAAACCATGCTGCTCCAACACTGCAGACACCAAAACTAAAATCTCCCCATTCACAGAAATACAGCCAGCCATTGAGTCATATTCGAACTTCTCCTACGCACCCTGTGGCTCCTGGACCACATTTTGGACCCCCCTAACCTACATCTCCCACCGCAAAAGTAGCTTTAAATGGTCTCAAGCACTTTTCTTTTGGGGAGATTTTTGGCAGACCGGTTGACTGATTTTAGTGTCAGACCTTTTAGTGGATAATGTTAATGCTACTGCTGCAATTTAACACAGGCAGCAGAATCTTCTGCTTTTGTTCTAGCCAAAAAACCCCAAGGACGTGTATCTTCCTAAATGTATGTATATATACACACACACACAGAGCCACACACACCGTATCAAGTGCATTAATACAGCTGATAATTTTATTGATGGCAGGTCAACACCACGGTTTCAATTCCGATAAATGGAGTGCAGCAATTCTAATGACTAATGCTTAGTATAAATTAGTTGAAATATTTCCAACCCTTCCAACACTCCCTTAAAAGGGAACCTTAGATTGGGTCTCTCTCCTTTACTTAAGTTGGTTGTTACTGGCCACCAAGTCCATGTCTTGTGGAGGAGACTGGTGGAGGGCCCAGTGATAAAAGCCACCTCTCCTTAGGGAACCAGCCCAAATCATAAAATCATAGAATGGTTAGAGTTGGAAGGGACCTTAAAGATCATCCAGTTCCACCCTGTTGTCATAGGCAGGGACACCTTCCACTAGACCAGGTTGCTCAAAGCTCCATCCAGCCTGGTCTTGAACACCTCCAGGGATGTGTTTCCAGGAAACTTCTCTGGGCAACCTGTTCCAGTGCCTCACCACCTTCACAGGAAAGAATTTCTTCCTGATATCTAATCTAAATCTCCCCTCTTTCTTGCTCTTCCACTTGTGACATAACTTCTGACATGAACTTGCGGGAACTTTCCCAGCAAAGACACTAGCAGATGGGATATATTTCCAGCTGCTTACTGGTAGAAAGGACCAGGCAGATAGACATGCTTTGGAGAAGGAGATGCGAGTTTACTGCAGGAGATAATGAGGAAGCCTGGCATGACAGAGCAAAGAGACGCTGTACTCATCCTGTGGCTGGAGAACCTGAGGTCTTTCGAGACAGTTATAACTAAATGAAGCAACCTACAGCTACGGGCAATAAATGTGCAGCGTGAAAACCATAGGACCCACTTCTGCAGGTAGAAGTCATTACACTGGGCTCTGCTGATGTGCAAGTAGCCACCATATGAAAGAAGGAAGTCCACGTGGAGAAGTGAATACACAGACACTTAGGACTAGGGGCTGAGCCCTTGGAGGGCCAATCCTGAAAAAACACTCCCAATCCACATTACATTCAGTGGAAACCAAGTCTGAATAAAACTGCAAAAGCAGTTAACTTTTGCAGTGAACCGTCCGAAACTCCTACAGGTATTCCAATTCATCCCAGAGAACAAAAAAAAAAAAAAAAAGCTGGTGGTTTTTCATATATTTAAAATACTGAAATATAGGAGTCTTCTTTTAAAAGCATCAGGTTTTGTAGAGAAAGGGTCATTTAACAGCTTAGCAGAACAGCTTTAGTTCTTACTCTGCATCACCCTCACAGCAGAGGACACAGCCAATAACTTCTGTTATTACTCACCTAATTTCCAACACGAAAACGAAGCTTGATTCCCAGCTTCTCTGGGAACAAAACGGGTAGGAGACTCTGATCCTTAGCCTTTATGATCCTGTTAAATTATTGCCCCCTTTCAAGGCATGAAGTGATTTCTTTAAAAAAAAACCAACACAGCACATAGGCATTGGCAAGCTTTTCTGCTGAACAAAAACGTATTTCTGTGAAAAAAATACTGACGTGCAAGTGTCGTATCTGTATTTCCTGTGTTACTTGTTCTCTTTTTGCCTGAGATCTAACACATATTTCTATTTTCTACTCTAAAGATTTTCAGTGTGAACCATAAGATAATTATCTACTGTCTTAACTGATACTGTACTAAAGAAATTATGTCCACCTGAGCTTAAGAAACTGATTAAGAGAGAAAAATAAAATTGGCAGCAACAGATTAGGCAGCAATACACTACATTTCGCTTACAATAATTATTCTCCTCAGGCATAACGACAGCCTTGAAGCCAGTTCTGCAAAACAGAGAATTACAAAGTATGTGGCTATTATTACTGGAGAATTACATCTGGGAGTTGCAAAAATTTGTGGGTTTAGAAAAAAAATTGCAGATTTTTTTCTACAGAAGAAGCACCCTAAACTCAGTTTATAATGTATGTCCATAAAGCCCTATTTATTCTCAGGCACCTCAGTTTGAGATTAAATGAAATGAAAACATTTTTTCTCCATTTGTTTCTGATTAACTTGTAGTTTCTTTAAACTATTTCCAAAAGTCACAAAAATAACAGTAGTCTATATTACTAGAATCTAAAAAGCAACTTTGCTAAGCCAAATTGCAAAGAATTTGTTCCTGTTTTCATACTTTCCTAGAGAAGTACAAAAGATCATCCTACAAGATCAACAGGTGATAAACCACCTTGGGGGAAATGCATCATTCCTCAAATATACGTATTTGTACAACCCTGGTCATTTAACATGCATATTTACTTAGAGCTGTGTATGATCACATATCCCACTTTGTATTTGGTCTATCTTACTCTTTTGGTTGGCAATAAATTATTTTGTATTCCTTTGCCATTTGGGACATTGCCAATAGGTCACAATGGTGCTCATATTTTATAAAGATCCTTTATAAAGGCAAAGGGACACTGTCTTGCCAAAACATCCCCATGTACTTCCCCTACACACTTCTGTCTAAAGGCAGTCCAGTTAAGTTAAACACAACACCCTCTGCCTTGCCTTATCGCCCAAGTAACAGGGAACAAATGCCACCCTCTGTGTCACCCATGAATCATCTACTTTCTTCTCCATTACACTAACTAAAAAAGCTCTGATCGACTGAGCTTTCTACAACCATAATTCTTTTCTATTTACACCATTACAAGTACCCTCTCTGGTCAACACTCTCATAACACATTTAGACTATTAAAATGACCTACAAATATACCTCTCTTCCAACTTAAATATTAACTTTAAATCAGCTTTAGCTTTCAATTTTAGCGTCTTCCAACGTCTATCATGTATAAATACACTTAAGTGAGGTCAAAAAACACTCTTGCCACATTTGGATAACAATAATGACAACAGAGCTCAAAAACATCAACACCAGCCTGCCTGAGCTCAATGTTTTTACCTCTTTGTCAAAATCACAAATGCATTTGATTTTTTTTTGCTTTTCCCTCTGAAAATCTTGGAGATTTAGAAGGCAGATGCCACAAGCAACGTCGCTGACACTCCGCAGTTAAGCAATGTATTTTCATTTTCAGGATAGCAAAGTGTTCTACAGAAGGCATGTTTGCATATGGAGCCCAAATGCTTCCAAGGAAAACAGGTAAGTTATCTGCTGTAGAGAAGAGCAAAATGAGACAAAACTAGTATGATTACCAGCTCAAAGTCACTCAAAGCAAAAATGCCAGACTGAGGAACACAAACTACTCTGATAAACTGTGAAATGTCCCAAGCACTTCCCCTGAAATAAGGGGATTACTCAACGGTTTTCAAACAACTGCACACACGCACAGACACTTTGAAGCAGGTTCGCAACACAAAACCAGCAATTCCTACTTGCAAGACAGCATTTACTCTTTTTGGAGCTTGCCCTTACCCTTAAACTGACAAAGGAAGAAATTACATTACTTAACTTTTTTTTTCCTGCAGTCGTAAGTTGGCCACACCTGAAAGTTGTAGCTACGTGAGCTCAGAAACCTTCTTCTTCAGTCACCACAGAAACTAATACAGAAACTCTGGTGGTTTGTTCTCCTGTTTTCAGCAGAAAATTTACATATGAATTACACACCAAATTCCTTTGGTCTGATAAACTGTTCTGGACCCGCATGAAGAAAACACTGCTTCTTCATTATCATCCTCCTCTTGCTATTAGCTGTCTTTACAAAAAAACTCTACATCTAAAACCAGCAAGCGTAGTGGTTAGTCCATCTCTTGTCTTGAGTCTACGCGTAGAAACAGAGATTTGGAAATATATCCTTACATTTCAAGGGCTTTTAGATACCCAGATTTTCTGCCAGACAGGCCCGCTTGTTAGTCACTGCCTTGTGCCTAAGTATTAACACAGCGATTTTTACCAGTCAAGAAATCATCTGATGCAATTCGGCTGATTCTCGAAGACCTGCATATAATAGCCTACACAAAGGACTCACGTTCAGGATTTGACTGAAAGACCCAAATACCAAATTATTGCCTATTAGTTTTCATATTCATTAATCATCATTAGATAAAGAACAAATGCACACGCACAGAGGCTAGAAACAGCAACAAGAGTCACTTCAGTGTTTCCCATGAGAGAATACAATTCAAACATTGTTTTTGCACTTGAGAACACAAGTGCAAACATTTCATAATCGCGCTACGTATGGGAAATCAAAACAATCCTTACCTTATTTAAAACGGCCTTTTCAGTAAAAAGTCAGGCTATGCTAGTACAAGGTGGCAGGAACCGTGCCATCCTCCTTCGGCAGACTTTTCCAAATGCCTCTGTGTTCAACTAAGTCTAACTCCGCTCTGTTTTGTTTCCCCGAGAGGGACCCATTCAGCACCATGTGCTCCTTTTCAGCTGTCAATAAACAGAAGCGGTGAATTCCCCAGCGCTTCACAAAGCTAGTTAGGCATAGCCATTCATTTCTTCGGGAAAACAGGGCATTGATTTCAGCAAATTCCCAGGGAGCAGCTACAACAAAGAGATCAAAGACCCACCTCCTTTCCTGCCCGGCTTTGGCCGGCCTGGCCAAGAGGAGCAGCGACAGGTTTCCCGAAGAGCGGGCTCGAGCCCCACCGACCACCGCGTGCTCCATTCAAGCCCGTCGCCTTCCTACGTCCC
>QJSC01000757.1:1204298-1225863 GCA_003697955.1 Calidris pygmaea | reverse complement strand
CTACCTCAAATTCCGCGTGCCGAAACTTCACTGGGACGTTGGCTTTTTTGGTTTATTTCCACTTAGTTGCTGGAACTTGAGGTCTACCCGCAGCAGCCCTTGTACTGTGTGGCCATGACATTTTCTTTGTGCAATTCGCCCCAGACTGCAGCATTTTTTTTCCTAGGAATCTAAGGGGGTTTGGTCTTGTTTGGCTAGATTTTTTTTTTTTTCTTTTTATTTATACATCTTGTCTTCATTAATGTGACCTGGAACAAGATTTTTTAATTGTAGTATTTAACCTTGTATTGAACCAAGCATTAGTGAAAGACGATGCTGCGGTCAGGTTTAGGGACTGGGTGGTTAGGCTACACTTTTACTACTAAACAGTAAGAACCAGACACTCTTCTCTGGTGCTGACACCACCTGGCATCAGCTCCATGTGTCTAAACGCATCTCACTTCCTTCCCTTTTCCCACATAGTTTTTGGTTACAATCAAATTCCCACGTGGAACAGAGCCTGGTAGATGTTATCCCCAAAACACACCTTGGTGTTGCCTGTTAGCACACGCCAGTAGTAAGCTCATGGGCTGGCTCTGGACTATTTATTTATATAAAGAGAGACATAAAGATCTAGAGTCACTTCACATCTTTACACGTGCCATGTTATTATTTATTTTTCTCCCGTGCACGGACATTTTTCCAAGCCACTACCTGACTGTCGCAAGCCCCACATGGTGTGTACTCCCACCACCTGGAACTTGGAAAGTCCCCAGGTCCTGCCTCAACACCATTCACGCGTCTCCGAGTGAGAAGACAAGCATCTTGTCCAATCATGGCCAAGCCATGTCGTGAATATTTCCAGCGCGGGAAACTCCACCACTTCCCTGGGCAGCCTGTTCCAATGTTTAATCGATCCCACAGTGAAAGTACCCCCTATATCCATGGGCATCTCCTCTGAAGCATCTTGTGGCCATCACCTGTTGCCCTGTCACAGCGCATCCTTGTGGAGACGAGTGCTTCCACCTTCTTCTCCATAACCACCATTTTTCTATTGGAACACCAGGGCTAGATTCCCCACAGCCCTCTCTTCTCTAGGATTAACACATCCATCTCCCTCAACCTCTCCTCAGGTGACAACTTCTCAGCTCTCATCTTCTGAGCTGAAGATAGAAAAATTGAACTGCCAGGGCATAAATTAGCTGAAACAGTCAAACTAGCTTCAACGTCTGAGTAGAGTTGAGGAGTCTTAAGTGATTCTGAGCAAGCCCACTGTGCAGTCACCCTGCCCTCTTCTTTAACATTTTACTCCTGACAGCAGCTATGCCTGTTGTATACAATACAACCAGGCATATTGCATTCCTCATTTTAGAGTTCTCCCTGTATCTAAATGGCACTTAAGCATGCCCCCAAATTGCCAGTTAGCAGATAAAGCTCAAAAAATGCACTTTCACAAATAACATGGTCTTGAAATACAGATATCACCTCCACAGATGTTTGCTATCTGCCAGTCTCCCACTGGTGTTTTTGTATTTATTAATATATTACAGTTACTGACCAAAAAAAACGTATTTGTTTTCTTTGTTCCTGTGAGCAAGTATTGGAGACTGATAAAATGGGTTTCTGAAATTCCCCTCTTATGCTACACAGCGGGCAGCTGGGCAGACCTTAGAGGCAACAATAAAAAATGGCAGCTGAGGGACTCCGAAGGAAAGCATGGAGATCAGATCAATAAGCATAGAAAATATGCTTAATGCTGCAGATAGCCCAGGCTGGAGAGAGAGCGTGCAAGTATCAGACAGACTTGAGCAGTATTTTTGCCGTACTTACGACAGCAAAGTATAGGAATATGACACTTGTATATTCTTTGCTGTCGAAAAAGAAGGATGGATAACAGTGATGAGGAGTGAGATCTGGATGCGACTTGGATAATGACGCCTTGGAAACACAGGAGTTAAATTCACAAAGTGATTAAAAAACCACAAGCACATCACTCAGTAGTCATCTGGAATGGTATTTGTGCCAAAGATAGATAAAACATTTTAGATAGAATTGTAATTTTTTAAGTCTCAATGAACCAGTCTGTTCTTATACACGGGCCAGATTTTTACAATTTTACTCATATTAAGTCATGCTTTACTCCAAGAATAATCCCGTTGATTATAATGGCAATATTGTTCCACAGATGTCTCAGAAGAAACGCAAATGTAAAAGCAGACTTTATACTTAAGATAAAAGACATCAATCATGAGCACATCTGGGAATCTGATAAAAACATATGGTACAAAAAAATCACTGTGGGATGATGGAAATGTACTTACACAGCAGGTCTGTGGACATGTTTACAGATCAGGCAAAGGAAACCTACATAAAATAAATGAAAAAAAGAATGATCAGTTTTCCAAACTAGCACTATTCACGTTTAAACCTCATGCTAGTTATCATATGCACAGTTTTTTAGCTGTTAAGGAAATGATGATGACGTATCTAGGGAAATCTAACAAGGAGGAACTTCAATTTGTGGAGTAAAAGAGTAAATCCATCATTTTTTATTCCTTAATAAATGATTTCATTTCACAAATAATGTGAATTGATAGTATTTGTGTAACACATTTTAATTAAGAGCAATTTACTGTATCCCACGTCTTTGTTAACATTTATTATCAAACCAGAATTTTCAGGTGCCATGTATGTTACCGCATTGCATGCCATTCTCTGTTTAAACCTGCTATTTCTGGTGTTCATCTTAAGAGTCCCACCCTTGCAAAGTCAAAGCGAATATTAACTAGATACAAGACAAGACATTCTATTTGCTCTCTTGAAAGACTTCTGGAGACTTCTAGCTTTCTGCTGAACTCTGTCCATCTTGTTCCCTTCGCATCCATCTGGGTTTTGACTGAAATTTTACTTAAAGCACATAGAAGCAGAGTCTGTCTTTTCTGTAGCTGTCTTGAGCAGCCTCCAACACAGTGGGATCCCAATGTGTGGATAACGCCACTTGGAGCAACAGAAATAATAAGGCATGTAATAATAAGGGGACATAAAAGTAACAGTACAAATCACATCAGCATCTGTACAAGTCTTGAAAAATTCAGGCAGTTTTGGAAGGTGTATGTATATGACTTAGGGTGAAAACTTGATTCCGATGAAGACAACGGTATTTTGTTGCTGACTCAAATGGGTCAAAGACAACAACTTCGTTTTTAAAAACCACAATGATTGTTAGTAAGATGCTTCCAAATTAATTGGAGTTGGTTGGGAGAATTGAAGGAAGAGGAGTATGGAAGAAGGCAATAAAGATGACAGGAAAAACGGATGGCAAAGAATAATGACAACTGAGAAGGAAACAGACTCAAGGGGCGTAAAGAAGTGGTAAGAGAAAGTGAATGCACAGCACGATGAGGCAGAGAGGAGTCAGTGGCCAGCTGATGAGAATTTGCCAAGGAAGACGCTATGACTCTACCAGGTTGTCCATAGGCAGGATGAGGATCTCTGCTGAAACCTAGAAGCAGACTTGGGCAACGTAACAAGTATGCTAATTACATCAGCAAGTTAACAATTGATAAACTTACATATCCTCATTTGAGTGCTCACAGACCCAATCCCAAGACCGAGTCAGCAGATCCAACTTCCTATCTTACCATGTCCCCCATCACAACCTAATCAAACCCCCACAGATTTAAACTGTCAACCTAGAATAAAAGACAACATGTAAAGAAACTATATTTTATAGACGCTCTGCACTGTGAAATTTGGAAGAGTATCAATGTCAAAATATAAAGAGCTGCCAGGTCTTCCCTTCCCACATGCTTAAAGATGTCTTTCAAGCCTATGTTGCCTTCACCAAACAGAAGACAAATAAAAGCTTTGCATTTTAGAATGATTTGCAGTGGTGGTTGGTGAGGGGTAGCTGACGGGTACATACAGTGGTCTTTACTGCAGAAAATTCATATTTTCAACACAAAACCAAATATATCGCTCCCATCTTTGGGATGCACTCATTCCCTGACATCAGTGGGATAAAACTGACAGGGAGCAGCTCACTGGAGACCTTCAGCAGGAAAGACACTACAAGGAAAGATGCTTCAACTGCCCACACACAAGCACCATGTGTCCTTTGAGGTGCCCTAGGACATTTGCAACACACACATGAAGCTGATAGCTATAATATTGGTTAGACAAGAAAAAGAGTCCCTCCTGGCCCAGGAGCTAGAAGCCAGGCAGGGCTACCCAGGGCAACTCAGCCAGAACTAGATGCTTATGTTTCAGCAAATTAATCAAGTCCTACAGTATTGCAATTTGTCTGTTTTTACAAGAAGCCAGGCAGAGAACAACCAGGCTGCTGGTACGTCACTTCTGTCTGAGATCAGGGGGACTGCAGATGAGGGACAAAACACAAGTGCCAGCACATCAACCTCTCTTCAGTAACCTCTGTCCTCTGCCAAAACAGCTGCCTCCAGTGAATATAGAGCTTATAAACTGGCTTTTTCTCTGACTAGGACGTGTAGATGTAAGAAGCAGCAGTAAAAGGTGCCACATGCTAAAAGGTCATCAGCAAGTCCTCTTTCCAGGTGACCAACAGCCACGCTGAGAGCAGGCTTTCTAAGCAGCAAGTGTCCAAGCCTGACTTCCATCAGCCAGAAAACACTTTCTTCCAGCAAAAAACACCTACTCTGCAGTTTGACTCCATGCTGGCTGACAGTGAGGCACTTGTCTGTGGCGTTAATTTTCTATGAATTGCAGAGGGAACAGTGGAGTTTAACGGCATCCATATGTGACTGTACACACGCCAACCTTTGTCAGCCCCAGAAACAGCAGGCTACATGTCGCCACTGTCAAAGCAGTGCCATCAACTGGTAAAGATTTCATCCCCCCAGTAAATTACAAGGCAAAATGATTTAATTTTGCTGGCATTCAATCTGCAGGGCAATTACCTAGTAAACCACCACAACACAATAAGCTCAAACTCTTCCCTTTCATATGTTGTAAGTCAGTGGCATACCTTCATCCTCCCACATCTAGTCCACAGAAGTCTCCTGTCATGAGAAAGTCCAGCCCAAGTCCATCCTCTCCCCGTCTCCCACACCTTTGCCATCCAGCCATATGGTCCACGAACAACCCAATTAATGTTTGGTTGAATTGTTCTGTGGTGTGACTTTGGTGGTAGAAGAGGGGCCATGCAGAAAAAGGAGCATGTAGAGTAGCTAGGACAGCTAGGACAGAAGACCATACAGACGGTGACAGGTCAGAATGACATCAGAGGAAGAATACCATAGTCTAGAGCAACACAAACACTTATGAGACACCTACACTGCAATTAAAAGGCTAATCCGCTACTGGGGTAGGGACAGCTATCAGAAGCAAGAGGAGGTTCTCCATTCAATTATTATTCAGAAGCAGCTACAAAACCACTGCAGAAAAGTGCTATTGCACAGGTTGGCTCTTCCCTCCCATCCTTTTTGCCCATGCTGACAGGGCTGCCTTCTCCAGCGGCCTGGAGCCAGGAAGGAATCAGTCCCTGACACTGCCATCTACCTGCTGCCCCTCACGGCATTAAAGGCACTTACCAGTACAAGCAGGTCACCTTGTACAGAGCTCTACTCCTAATGGTCCTCCTAGGACATAGTCCTTTTAAAGGTACAAGACTCTGCTGCAGAAGATTTGCCCTAGAGAACAAGGACACTATGAAGAGGATAGCCATAAATCACCAAAGTGTTTTTCTCCACAGGCCATCAAATCCTGGGAAACTTTCTTATTTTTTTCTCCTGTACAGTCCTCTGGTGAAGCAGCATTAGCAGCAGCAACCCCGTAGGGCCCAAGTCCAGCCCTTGGGGAGGACACAGAAACTACAGACCAAGAGGGAACACTTCCATGAGGGCATCCCAGTCACTGCAACAGGAGCCAACTGCAGAACAACAGAGCAGCAGGTGACCCAACACAAGGAACTGCTCCTCTTCTAGCAGTCAGTCAGGATGTTATCTCTGACAGGGTGAGGAGAAGCACAGCAAGGTGTATTTGCAGAGGCAAGGGAGCGTAAGCAGAACTACAAGTTCCTTCAGAAGCTATGCCAGCTCTTCCCCAGTTGCCCTCAATACGGACCCAGGAACTGCCTGTCCTCCCAGCTGCAGAAAACCACCTCCATAGATCCCTCTCCTGCTTCAAGGTGAGCTCTCTGGTGCACGAGGGCACCTCTTGCACAGAGTATTGCCCCCCAGCCAAGGGGGCTCCGACAGATCCAGAGTCATGGCAGCCATCAGGCACAGTGCCTGGTGGTTTCTGGCCACACCAGTCACTTGTCATTCTAAACTCAGGCAGTTGGCCAGTGGCCATGGTGGCCTGAGTTTAACAGTCCCATTCTGTGTTCTCCCTCCTTGTAAACCACACTGACATACCACATTGACCTTTATATGAAGTGTTGCAGGTACATTGGTCAAATTTGCTGGGCTGGCCACACAGCCAAAAGAAGCTGTTTGTGGTTGCTCTTAAATACTGTTCTTTCTCACCAGCGAATAGGCAGAAGAGGAGGAGGAGGAGCAGAGTGGGGGATGTTACCAATACATGAAAATTGCAGCCCTGAAAATTAGAGGCAAAGCCTAATGAGGTTCCTACAGGCTTTCAGGTATCAGGAAATTTCTTATGTCATTTAGGTTAAATAGGACTTGATGGGTTAAGTATAATAGAGCGTTAACAGTCTACAGATAGCAAAACGGTGATTACAGGTGCACTGGATGATGCAAAGTTCAATGCTTTGTGGTGGTGAAAAGCGGCTCCGCACTGGTTAGAGGAAGTGAGGATTGGTTCTGCACTGCCTTTCGAGGAGAAGGAGATGTTGCAGAGTAGGAGCTGGGATTTTCGGTTTTGGTTTTCTTAGTTGTTCCACCATTGCCACAAATTTACAGCCTACTCATTTTGTGTTTCAGTAGTGACGGTAGTGGGCACACTGTGGGCATGTGTGACTGAAGATGGGTACACACTATGGTGGGGGGGATTGCTCTGGGACATCCAGGGTCCGCAGTGGGAAAGGCAACTCCTGTTACCCCTCCTGTTCTGATGCAGAGGACCTGTAAGTGATGAAATCAGCCAGCCAGTTTCCACATATGGTCCACGAGGAGGAGCTACATGAGAATCAGGGTTGCTGAACCAGTGGAAAGGTAACTCCTACAAGGGAATGCACAGCAAGGGAAAGCAGCCCGCACAGGACCTCTGGGGCTGGTCATGATGCACGTGAGACATCCACGAAGGCTGCCAACAACAGCCTTGATAACAACCTTGCTTACCAGTGGTTCACATTGAGAGGCAGCAAAAGGGGCAGCAAAGGCTTCACTTTCTGCTTCTCCTGTGCCTGGAAAATACTACAACGATACCTGGTTTAAGTTTCTAAATGCAGGTCTCACCCAGAGTCCTGTATCCACTGCAGGTCACTGCAGATTTCTAGGAGGATGACACAGTTTTACCAACCAGTGCTTGCTTCACTGGCCCTGAAGTTCATCTTCACTGGAGATGACAAACTCCACAGCAAGGGAGGCCAGGAAACAGCTCTGTGAGGGACCTTTGCAACGTCTGCAGCATAAGACTACAACTAGTTGTTCAAGCTGTCCTGCGAGTAACACCACAGCATTCTCACATGGGTTCATGTGACAGAGCTCTTCTGTTGGCCTGACTCTTTTCCAGAAGAGGTACACCTGCCTTCCCTGGCATCGTGCCCCAGAAAGCCAGAGGAAAAGCATGCACTGATGTGGGAAGAGACGTAAGTGGCAGCAACAGGAAAAGCTTTCATACTGCCACACTGACACTGTGGGTGATACGCTTAAGGTGGCATCATGATGCCATCTGTAGATGACAACAGAAAATGCTGTCTGCAAAGGAGACCTATGCCATGCAGAGACAAAGACCTGGATCACACCTTTTGAATTATGAATCCACTGTGAACAGAGACAGGGCTGTTCTGAACCAGCCAAGTCATCATCTGCCCACCCCCCAAGCCCTCAGAGGTTATTACAGAACTCCTTACATTGCTCTTTGCACAAAAACAATGTCAAAAACCAATAACAAATGTCAGCACAGGCATACTCTTCCTAATGATCTGATATGATACAGCTCAAAAATATACCTTGGTTTCATGCTGCGTGCCGGAGAGATGCCTGAGTTAACCCGTCACCGGAAGACTCTTCTGATGCTGTGAAGTCATCTGTCCACCTTACTCATGCAGCTGAAAAGGGACACTGCTATACTCCAAATACTCGGTAGAAGGTCCAGGATAACCTGTTTAGACATTCACCATAGCCCCACGTAGATGACACTGTTATCTCAGTACCCTTTATCACATTTTAACTGAATAAAGGTAAAATGCAAGTAAAAGCATTTTTTCAAGACATCTATGGTTAAGCAATACGGTTGCAGATGTCTTTAAAATACACAAGCGAAGATGTGACAGGAAAACCACACTTAACCTACTTCACCAAGATTAAATCAGGAAGGACTCTCTTCCCCCATTACCGAAATCGGTTGTTGGGGTTTAACTTTCAGCACATCTTACGCCTCAGGTTGCACCCATCAGAAGAAAACACACCTTCAGGAGACAAGGCATCTATTAACCCAGCATTAGCATTCTGCTGGTGTCCCTGCTTCTTCTCTTCTGGCTACTGCTAGTGCTCGTGCTGGGCTAACTGCATTTCTGCTGACATAGTTTCTCTTCTCCCGAGTTCAGGAACAGGAAGGAAAATCATAATGATACAGAAATGATGTCAGTATTAAGGGAATACTAACAGGGAAAAGTGAACGTGCAGCTCCAGAATCTCCATTCAGAGAAATCTACATAGATTTTCTGAAGTTTGTGTTGGTCCCCACATGTGCATCCACCATCAGGACTTGGTACATGCTAAGCATAACTCATCAGATGTCCAGCAGCAAAATTCTGAGTATTTTGTATCTACCTCACTGGAGAAAACATGAAATTATAAATCACTTTATAATTTATCATATAAAATAGTATATTCTTGTACTTTTAGAAAAATACAGATTTTTTTCAAACCATGGAATTATTTTATAATTATAAAACAGAATAACTCTTTTGCCTTGATGATTAAGCAAAGAGCTTGAGCAGTACAACACAAACACTCTTGTGTCCCTGATCCAGAAATCTGGCTCACTTATATTGAAGAAGTTCTTCAAATGTAAGCCTTATTTGTGAATGTAAAAAATAATGAAAACTCAGCACTGTATATGGAACATCTCTTTTACAAAGGATATGCAGATGTAGAACAGCAGTGTACAAAATCATAAGGCAGACCTAGGGCAGATAAAAGTCACGCACTCAGGATATGTTTTCTCTAATGTGTTTGCTAAGAATATTTAGTATACCTTCAGGATAATTATTTTGAAGTGTGTATACACACACACAAATATTATACAAATATATAAATTACTTCTGCTGCCGAAGGAAACTTTGTAACTATATACACATCTCTACAGATTAAATGCCCTGGTACACAAGCAATTTAGAGCACTATCAGCTTTTCAGTGACTTCAAGAGGCCAAGCAATAAGACATCCTATTGACTTAGATAATTTTTGGATCAGTTGGGCTATTATTTTGGCAAAGCTATATTGAGTGTTAAATTTGGATACATAAAAAAGCCCTGCCTTTCCATTCCCTGCACCAACCAATCAACATTCTAACCTGGTTCCTATCACCTAAACACGTATCATCATCAAATATGGTTCACATATGCTCCAAATCTACCCAAGCCTACTTTCAGTTTAAAGCAAAAAAAAAAAAAAAATTTCATTAAAAGTAAATCCATTTTATATCCTGTGTCCTGATACCAGAAACACAAAGACCAACAAATCCCACTCCTTGTTTCTAAGCAAGTTTTTCCTGTTCTAAAATATGGCACTGTCTCTTATCATAATTTTCCTAGCCTTCTATCACTTAGGTTGATCTATTTTGGTCAGCAAAAGACCTACAGCAGACAATGCATCAAGTACAAGTCCTTCCCCATCTCCAGTGCCCTGATAACAGAAGAAACACTATAAATAGTATTTTTAAAAAGCAATAGTAACAAAAGGGAAACAAATCCCTAGGGAATGAATGATACCAAATGGTATGCCATGCCAGCCCGCCTTACTGAGGGCTGCTCTTGCTGTTTGGCTTTGCAAAGCACTCAGCATTTTGATTGTGATCCAGTGAAGCATTTCTGCATTTCCCATGTCTTTCCACCGCTGACTTGCCGGGAACTATTTGTACATGTGAATACAAACCTACACTTCATATTTTGTTGAGTCAAGGTCAGAGCACCAATCGTCCTTCTGGATCCTTGTTTTGTTGAGAAAATTGGTTAAAATAAGTTTAAAAAAAAAAATAAATCTTTAAAGTGTGAGTTTTAAAAAGCCTCAAGACCCAGAAACATTCCTAAAATAATTTGCATTCCACAGCAAAACCATTTCCATTTCAATGAGCCTGCATAGAGGACTCTGGTCTCCTCGCCCAAAACTGAGGACTGAACGGCCACAAAACAAACACCGAACCCACTTGTACGAGGTCACGTGAAAAAGCACCTTTTCCTGTTCTTCCTCAATACCTCGGCTGAACTCTGTTTTCATTGCTTCGGTACTCGCATCCCAACACTCATTTCAGGAAGGGCACTGCCACTTCTCTCCGCTGGATGGGCTGGTGGCAGGGGGATTTCCTCTCCCTTCCCTGCATCCTCCTCAGGCAGCCTACCGCAGAGTCAGCAAGTCTCCTGCGGCTTCCAAAAGGCTTTTTACGAAAACCTTGGCTTCAACAGTCTCTCCTTTCATAAGCTCACAACAAATAAAACTCATTAGCAGCCGCCAGCTTTCCAAAGTCAGGTGAGCAAAACCCAGAGTGGAGACAGAGGGGACCGGCGAGTTCCCGCACCGAGCAACAGCCGCTGCCGTGACCAGAGAGGGGGATACACCCTTAGCCAGTACTTCAGCGATGCCCGTAAATGTCAGGAAATCATAAAAACAGTTTTGTCATCTGGAAACCAACACCTTACCCTCACGCATCTTGCTTAGATTATGGGGATCTAAAACCTCCCCGCCTCAAGACGCTCACAAATTTTGCACGTACCTACATCACCTTCATCCAGACGCACCCTGCAGTGCTACTGCAGTGCGTACTGTCGGTGCTATATTATTTAAATATTAATACTCAAATTATTTGGTCAAATTTCACTTTCAGGGTTTTGCTTTCGCTCTTGAGCAGCTTTACATTTCAATGCTGTTAAGTGACCGTATCCTTCAGAAACTAGTAAAACTGAGAAAGTTTTACCTGAAAAGAGATTTCAGGTTGAGAATATTGGTATTTTTACACATATTTTAGACACAACATATGATCTTAATGGTGATTTCAATAGGTTTAGCAGCTTTGTCTCTTTAGCGGCTTCATAGAAGCTGGATGTCTTTATCCATAAATTATGTATCAAAGCATAATTAATGCTCTTCCATAATATGCCCCACTGTTTGTTAACAGCATCTTGGCTACTACAAATGCTTTCCTCTGTCCACTTCTAAAGGCCTCAGACTTGGAGAACTGCTTGAGCCATCTGAAGGAAGCAATGATAACACTATTCTATCCTCAGAACTCAAACTAAAGCATAAGCAAAGAGTTTTCACAAAGAACTTAATACTCGAGGTAGAGAGACAACAGTAGCTGATTTGTTTAATTGAACGCTACAAGCCTTGTACCAGGTAACTGCTGCCTGTCACATCCCTCAATTTGTTCGCTGCAACCTGCACACTCCGGTTCTCTGCCAACAACAGCTGGATTTGCCAACACCAAACTCGGCAGCAAAACCACCCACGGCCTTTGGCTGGACTGGCTGGAGTGGGACACCGCATGAAAAATGCCATCATACAGTACGGATGCAAGGGGCAATTATTAAAACTACAGAAAAGGAGCCATGACGTCAAATCATCAGGGAATAATTCTGTTGGAATTAAACTGTAACTTGAGGAGTGATCTCTTATTGCCTTTTTTTAACAGGGTATATTAGTTTTAGGGGTTATATTTTCATAGCAGTGCTTAGAATACCTATGGTGCACAACTCTAAAAAGATCCAAATCCTCCAAATAGTGCATATATGCTTGATTAATGAAAGCTACACACATTCCCAAATATTACTTAGCTGTTTCCTTCATTTTTCCTTTGACTATGAAGCCATATGATGATTCCAAAAATCCGCAAGCTGTGGCTCACAAGTTATTGTTGAATAAACGTAGACATAAATGCAGACTCAACACAATGGATCACCATTTGTATTCAACACAGTAACCTGTTTCTCAGATAAAAGAAAAAGTTGCTCCCCGCTGCCAACTAAAGATCAGTTGAACCTCTGGTTCTCCCATACCCAGAGCTTGTAACGCAGAATTATAATTGGACTCCTGCCTCTCCGAGGTCTGGACTGAAATCTTCTCGGTAATTTTATGGTATGCAAACGTTCTTGGGATCCTGTGCCACTTCTCACACATGACTCAAACGAGAAGCCAAAAAATGTGGCATTACTTGCACAGAGTTTCATGCTTGTTTAGAATTTCACCCCGAACAGTAACGTAGTTCTGTTCTTTTCTCCAGCAAAACTGAAACTTGAATAAAGTTCAAGACTGGCTCTTGTCTATGCAAGCTTCCTTTTCCAGTGTAGGAGAATGCAAAAAGAATTATGAAACCAGAATAACCAGGCCAATGCTGAAGAGCTCTGTAGAAACCCGCAGAGGAAGAGTTCAGCCACTACCTCCACAGAACGAAACAACCCACTTAAAAGTAAGTGACCAATACTGAACTGGCAACATGAAATTTGCCAATTTCATGGATTAATGGATGCAAAGTGCAGGCAGATATAAAATATACCTAGTATTTCAGGAGTTTGGCATTTTCACTAGTCACTTGTCCGTATGCCGTTTCTTCAGGGACAGCCTTGGAATCAGTTTAACTTCTCCAAAGGCTCTAGCAACAGAGGCAAAGTACACCATTTCTTCATTTAAAAGTTATCCTGATATAAAAAATCTTGTTCCAATAATGTAGAAAAAAAATCCTGTGATCTCTGACCTTTCATTAAAAGTTCACCAAGAGGTCATTGTCCTCATTTCTTCACCCAGTTGCATGACCTCTTCAACTCCAACTTTGACATTTGAAACATCCATTCAGTATGGTTCAGCGAGTTAATGAAAAATAGCCCCAAACAACTCAAGATGCTTGACATTTACACCCCAAGTTACCAGAAGGTCATTTTAGTAATTTATAAAACCTACATGAACGTATTCTGACAGATGTTCATGTGGGATGTGAGGTCTGCAAGTGGAAGAACTTGGGGTTTTCTATAAGCGTCTGCTACTCAATACTTAGGTGGTTTCAGTCAACGCACTACTGCAGTGTACTTTACTTGTTGCACCATGACATTCTAGTCTCCAACATCTTCTACAATGTTAATAAAACCCCAAAAGATTTCTAATAAATGGTCACTGATGACTTGCTAATGAGATTTGCACTGGAAGAATCAGGAGGACTCAAGAATCAGTGCTCTGCTGGGACAAACTGAAGGCAACACGTCACATCTTTCCATAAAGATGCTGTTTCAAGTTGTCCTGTGAACTCCATAAATACAACTTTTGAAGATAATTTTTGTCAAAATTAATGAAATTAAAATTACAATTTAATGCAATTTAGGATTCTAGGACCCAAATATATTATTAGAAGTATGATAGCAACCTTAGCACCTAAGCAGATGTGTGACATTTTTTGCTGTCAGGTTGGAATTTAATTTTTAAAATTATAAACTGATTATGGATTTTTCTAATTAGATGATTAATAAAGTAATCAGTGCAAATCACCGACCATAAAAGCAATTTAGAGACTTATACAGTCTAAAAAATTAGTGAATTTGACAAGAGAAAAGTTTTAAAGTAACACATCCTGCTAGTATTTTTACAGATCAAAAGAGACACTCATTCTAAATTATCTTCAACTACTTTGTGAACCATTTTACTGATTTGGGTACAAAATATTTAAAATAACCTTATTCATATGCTCTGTTTTCCATTAGTTTAAGAAGTCTCATTTTAAGAACTGATTTTTGTAATGCCCAATTTTAAAATTGTTTTTAAATGTTGGTATTTTTAATGCTGATAAAAGTGGTATGAAAAGCTTCAAAAAAAAGAAATTGTCAGATTTTTGCTTTTTTTTTTTTAAAGGACTGAGATCCATAACCCCTTCTCAACCAAGTCACTTTCATAACCTCTAACATCCTCTTATGCACTCTGTAACTCAGTACTTCATCTTTGCTAGGGGTCCAGAGATTTCTAAATGTCTGCCTGGATGGGTGCTGAGGCCTGCAAAGACTGAAGTGGTCTGAGATTCAGGCTTCAACACTGAGAAATCACTGAAACTATAAGAACAACTTACAGAAAAAAAACCCACTTACAGTCTTCTTTCTTTAAAAGAAATAAGATGAAGAGGGAAAACCAATTACTCTTCCTTTTATCCTTGATTTGTTTTCTTCCTTGTTGATCTCTCTGTATTGGTCAGGGTGGCCTCTCTTCATTTTATTTAATAAACGCTTGAAAACTAGGATACATTTTTATTAACCAAAAATACCGCTGCAGGCTCAGTGAAAAATCTGTATAGCAAATCCTTGCATTAAAAAGGGAGATGACTCCATCTATCACTCACACTAAGAATATTTTAGAGAGAAGAACAGCATGTAAACGTGCACAGGTCAAGTAAAGATGATTTCCAAGCGTGAAAATTATTCTTGTCACTGGCAGCTGTTACGCGAGAAGTAATAAGGTCCAGAGGCCTTGCTGGGCACAACCAGTGATAAGAATATCATTACAATCCACCTGCAACCTCCAAGAGACCCAAAATGCCTCTGCAAATTTTTGCTCTAAGCCAAAGTAAAAATGCAAAGTGTCGGGTTTCCAAACCAGGACATTGTGAGTGTCTCCACAGCGGTAAGAAACTCATCACAAACACCCCCCTGCAATGGGTTCGCAGAAAGGAGAGCAGAGAATACTTTTCAGAACTACAGAATTTCAAGATCACAGATTTTATAGTAAATGTGTGCTTGCTTTGCCTGCTTATTTACTTGTTTTGTGGGTAAAGGAGTGTTAGATTTGTAAAAACAAGTGAGTCATGGACAAGTCAAAATATTTCCAGTAAAACTTATTTTTGTCTGCATACGCTGAGTTAACTGAAACCAAAACATTTTGCAGAAATGTATCAGTTTCACCGGCTTTGTGATGAATCAGTACTGCAGGCTGTGTTATATTTCACTGAAATTGTTGGTTTCATCCTCCTTCATTTGGGATATAACGCCCTCCCTCCCCCCGCAACTGGGGCATGATTCTTCTTACTTTTATTGGCACCTACCAGCAAGGACCAGCCACCAAGCGATCTCTTTCCAGTGCTTGGCACCATCGGAATGAGGACTGGCTCTTTGGCTGTCAGGTTTACAAGAAGCAAATGATGCATCCACTCGGGATACCTCATGTGCTCATTTTCAAATTTCTCTTCCACCCAAAGAGGGAGGGGTGGTTTTATTCTAGTGCTTTTGGATTCGCTCTGAGCAACCTGATCTAGTTGAAGATGCCCCTGCTCACTGCAGAGGGTTTGGTCTAGACGACCTTTAAAGGTCCCTTCCAACCCAAACTATTCCATGATTCTGGCCAGCAGCCCCGGTCTTTTCTTGGATAAGCCCTGAGAAAACAAAAAGGTAGTGTTTTAACAGGTAAACCACCTGATTTCAGCAGGCAAATCACCTGCTGCTGCTTCACTGTGAGAGGTAATAAGTCACTTGTTTAATTAATATGGGTGATTGCTGAGATATCTAAGTGCAGTTGAAGCAGAAAAGGGTTACCTTACTTCTTAGCTTGTCTTAATCACTTAGAAAGGGTTTCATGCCTTTTACTCACTCAGTGATGCAGGTGAGCCATGACTCCCACCAAGATACAAGAAAAAAATCAGAAGCCAGAAAGCATCATCAAACATGCATGTAGAGTCTTTTTGCTTTCTAGCAAAAGGTTACAAAGGTTGCCCCTCTCCACAGAAAGTTGAGCTGGTTGCTAAGAATAAATGAAAATTGAATTAAAATAGAACTTCTTAGGTTAACAAAACAAATCTTTGGTGTTTTTTTTTTCCACTGTTCTTCCATCTGAAGTTTCTTTTTTGTTTCCAACTTCAGTTATGTTTTAGTAACTTCTTTCCTGTGGCTAATACTTTCTGGTATTTCATTATCTTTCTTTTGCCTTTCGCTTACCGCCTCTTTCCAGATCTTTGTTTAGCATCGCTGCATCCCTTCCTTTCATACTTTCATACTTGGTTCTCTGCACACCTCATCTGTGCTAATGACTCTGGAGATAATTTCACCTGACAAAGAAGGAACATCGACCTCCTTGGGGACAAAATAAACTTCGAACTAGCTTAGCTATGTCTTTAAGATGTGCTTCACTGGTCCTGCCACTGTTTATTATTGCAGGACAACATAATGACTAGATAGATACTTGGTGACTTCTTTGGGCATCAATCTGTCAAGGCACTGGCAAAACAGAATTTTAATGCTTTATAAATCACTTGTTTATTGCTCAGCCTTGCAGCACTTTTAATTGTAATCTTTCAAAAAGCCATATTGATTCTAATGTTACTTATTTCTGTAGGACAGGACAAACCAATGCTGTTGATCGCGTTATGCAACTGCAGTAATGGGAACAACATTACAGGTTAAGTAAACCAACAAAACTGCAGTGACCAAAAAACCATGTCAGACTTTTGCTGTTGCAGTTCTCTCTGAAAGATATACATGAGACTTTTGCATAAGATATCCTTGCTTATCCTCAAGAGCTCATCCTCAACACCATTAATAGCAACAGGAACCTGGAAACAAGAGACCAAGTGGAAGAGCAAAGTATAATACTGCTCTCTGCACTACTTTTGCTTGCTATTGTATACACCAGCACAGGTTAGATACTGCTACTCTAGTATTTTCCTAAGTGCAATTCTATTTCACGCCCTGAAGAAAAGCAAAAGCACGTCTATTCTGCATTTGCTGCAAATGCATTTCTTGCTACAGTTCTTCAGATGATCGTTTGGGAGGTGATGGCATCAGAAGCTTGGCCAGTGGACATCAGAGAACAATGCCTCCCAGCAGGACGAACACAGCAAACTTATTACTCTGTGTATGAATCTTACCATTCTGCAGTGACCAGTGCTCCTGAACTGGCAGCACACAACTCTCCCCAACACAGTTACCCTCACTGGGCAGACAAAGCATGGTGCCACCTGTGCAACGAATGTGGTGAGCCACTCCACGCAGCGTGTTTGGGTTGTGCAGGTCATCCGCAACAGCCCTCAGCACACAGAGTTGACACTTAGCCCTGAAACAGCTCTACATGCAACAGGCAGGTCTGGGCAGCCACCAGCTGCCACCACCTTAACCATGAGCACAAGTTTCCTTGTCAGGAGCCCCACTGCCCCATCTAAGGCAAAACGAGTACTATCACTCTAGACATCCTGGAGATGACCACTCTCCAGTACTGTATCTCAACTCACAAAAGAGACAACTCCCCTGCTTCTCCCCAAGATGCAAACAAAATAGGCAATGAAGAAGCATTCTCCTAGGACCCATTCCCACCTCCCTCAGGGAAGGGGAGGAGGAGACAAGGAGAAAACAATTGGGACAGGGAATCCATCCATGTTACACAGAGGACTTGGCTCCCAGCGGTTGGACTGGGATGAAGGTCAGCGCTTACTCTCTGACCCATGTGGGTCACCCAGAGCTGGGGTCTTCCCCAGAACTTCACTGTTGGAGAGTGAGGACTAGGTGCCACTCACAGCAGATCATGGTGATATTCCTGAGATACCCCCCTACATCTTCTTTTATACTCCAATAACAGCACCTAAGTTAAGAATAACAGGATGAAACGCACACCGTTCTTCTGCACAGCTACTTCTTCAGACGTTTCACTAATACAGACAAGAACTAGAGTTCTCATTTACATATCTGTCTAATATCTTCAAGGATTTATTAGCAACTCAAAGAGCCAAATACTCCTATACTTGAAACCTGAGTCTCTCCGGAGGAAAAAATGACAACAAACAAGGATGTTGACTAACCAACCCAGCATGGCTGAGCTTACTTTAAACCCTTTTATGATCCATCACAAGGACCAGAAATGCATGCTTTTCTGCATTTTATTCCCAGTGCAGTTTTTCAGGGGTTTAAGTGAGGGAATATCCAGCATCAGTGTGTTCAGGGATGTCCTATGAAAAATCACGGAAGCTGAATGGGAGAAAACAGTGGGAGGTAACCAGTGTGACCAAGTTATCCCTCCGACTCGTAACTATGAATCAGTGCCTTATGATACAGTATCTATTGTATCATCATTCCAGCTTGGAATTATGAATAGTTAATGCTATCTCAACTTGTTTGTGAAACAGCTGCTCCTAAAATAGTGCCCTAGGTGCAGGAAGCAGAAAGATAAAAGCAGATCTACTCTGTCCTCCAAGACAGAATTAGTTTGCGAAGGCATCCTTGATCCCGATTTAGCACTGCAGCTCCCGCCTCTTTACAGATCAATTGGTACAGACAGAAAAATCAAGAAAAGAGAGGAAATGTGAGAAGCATACAGTCAAAGACTGCTGGAAAGAACTGTCGCTTCTATGTAGTCATGTCAGAGACATGTGAAACCCGAAATGTTCTTTCGCAGCAGATTCCAAATAGCCCATATTCAGAAGAATACATTGAAGAAAAAGATAAGTCAGCAAAACAGCAAGGCTAGAAGCAAAATATTTATTTGATTATTCTCAGGATACGCATGGAACTAAATTTTACGATCACCTTTCAAGATTTTCCCATACAGAATTCAAGTAGACTGACCTTCTTTCTGTCCTAACTCTTGTTATTTCCTGCTAGTTATCATAAAATAGCAGTATCCTTGGCACCATTTAAAGAGATTTCCTACTTCTTTCCACACACGCAAGGAAAGAACAAACAGTTTCTTCTGTGTTTAGTGACAATTAAATGATACGGTCAGTTGTACGGTGGCACATGCTTAAGTAGAAGTGTGTGACTGATGTTCCCTTGGCGTTTGGAGCAGTCTTGTTCACTTCAGGCTTATCTTTGAAAGCTGGGACATCTTAAAATAAAAACTCAGTGAAGCCAGTAGGGAACTAGTTGGCAACGCGTACTTTAAATATGCCCTGGTTCTGCAAACATCTTGTGAGCCAGATGGCTCTTACTGAAGAGGACTATTTAGGTTCACAACGTTAGGTGTAATGTTGAGTGCTCAAACACATGAAACTTGTATCACAAACACACGAAACTTATATCAAACACCAGCACAGACTGTCTTAAGTACAGTGCATGTATTCACTTATGGGTGGGGTGGTAGTTGATGTTTTTGGGTTTTAATCATCAGCCAAAATATTAGGAGTTTGAGGGAAAGGGACAGCAGCTCAGGTCCCAGCCCCCGCAACACACCGTAGAATAAATGTGTCTCAGCAGTCAGAGGGGAATTATCTTATGCTGTTTCCTTTCCACCGAGTCCTGGCAGACGGGCAGGCACGGAGAGAAGAAATGCCTGTGCTCACAGAGCTTCACAACAAGGGGCTTCTCACTGCAGAGCAGATTACGGAATTGAAAGGAAATGGAAGTTATTGTCTTTAGTTAGAGAGCATGAATCTGTGACCTACTGTCTTATGTGCCTGCAAAATGAATGCAAAATAAGTGTCCACGTTAAAAGAAAGTCCACGTACATGTAATGCACTCAAAATGGCTTAACTCTTCATTTTTATCTTAAAAACTGAGCAACTTTAAATAAACTTGAAGATGCCAATCTAAGGCTTCAATCTGGTTAAACTTGGAGAATAGCTATGTGATTTAATTGCCCTTTCTGCCTTTAAGAAATACTTATTTTGTTGTGTTTATGTGCTTTCTTGTATCCAACTCTCCAAACCTCCCATGACTGTTCTCCCTCTGATGCACAGGTCTAGAGAAACCAGTATAGCCATTCTGATCTTATTTCTAACTTTTATTCCCGCTCATCCCACCTTCCACTTCTTACACAAATAATCCTATTATCAATTTGCAGTATTGGCATGATCAGAACGATCAGGTCCTGTTTATGTCAGACATACACCTTGAGGGCACTCAACAATTCAAAACGTGCTGGCAATCAGCCTATTACGCAGTTATACTACTCCAGGATCTATACCAGCTCCCATTAGATCTGCAAATGAGATTTTGACTGCTTTGACTTACAACGCAAGGGAAGTAAGTGCACACTAATGGTGGAAAATATACTGCACACACGGTGGCACCACAGCAGCAAACACCATATCAAATAATAATCACACAATTAGTCACTGATCCTGTCACTGTACCTGTAGTTTTGCTTAGCACAACTACCCGTGTTCCACCCACAGCCACCTGCCCGGCACAGCCCCGTTTCACGTTGTAAGGTATGGCTGCTCTCCATGCACTGAGGTGGAACGGAGCTTCATGCGCTGCTTCTCCAAACCAACAGCAGGGACCTGAAGGACCAGCAAAGGGGAATTCCCAATGACAGCATCTTTTATTTCTTCCCAGAAAAGGGTCAGAGCACAAGAGAGGTGGGGTCAGTGGAGTACTGTAGACCTCACCAGAAAGAGACGCTCGTGTCTTGCGGCAGAAGTTGCCACGTCAGGACAGGACCGCTTGACGCTTTGTGCCGCTGCACGTGATTAGATATCTCAGACTTAAACAGCCAGATTTTCTGCAAAGCACTGGGACAACCAACAATCAGGTTGCCCACATTGATGTTAATTTTACAGCTGCAATACCGAGAGATGCGAGCGCTCAGATTGGGAACCTCTTCCTTCCTCGTTCTGTCAGAGCTGGGATTTGCTCATCTTCTGGCAATAATGCCAAGCACATCCTCTCCTACCACCTCTTAGAAGGAGAATTTATGTACATTTTATATTTATTCATGAAGACCCTGATTATCAAGGTAATATGAATAATCCTGTATGTTGGACAAAGTGGCTACACATGAATATGTATGTGGGTATATGATATATCCAAAAACATAGCTTGGATTTTATTTTATATAGTCATCTATAAATTAAAAGTATCAGATGTGGAAAGAAGATTACATGTAAACTTGTATTTTAAAGACAGCTACTACTTTGTGCTCTTCATCAGCTACTTTAAACATCTTCTACAAAAGCAGTTAGCCTTACTGGCCCTCCTTTGTAAGGGGAAACTTGTTATGCTCAAGTCACACAGGGAAAGCAACAACCCTCAGAGAAAAGTTTGCCTGTCCCAAATTCACCTTTCTCGAAAAAAGAACTGTCATTTGGCCACGGGACGCAGACTTTCAATGGGGAAATAAAAAAACGGCGGTAGGTTAAATTTTCACCAAGTTACATACTTTAAGAAAAAAACAAATCATATAATGTGGTAAATCCCTCTTCCCCACAGTAGTAAGAAAAAAAAAAAAAGAAAAAAAGAAAGTCATGTCTCCCCGTAGGAGTCAGTGACAGCTCAAGATTTGACCGCAGCAAGCTGTCACCCTGCCGAAGAGGGATGAAAAAC
>QJSC01000757.1:1175537-1203721 GCA_003697955.1 Calidris pygmaea | reverse complement strand
GAGGGAGGGGCGGGCGGGCCACGTCCCCTCCCCGCCCCGCCACTCCGGAGCGGCCGGGCCGCGGTTCTCCGAGGCCGGCGGGGAGGGGTTCTTCGGGGCCGGTCTGGGCCCAGGCATCCCGGTCGGGGTGCAGCTCGGCCGCCGGTGCCCGAGGGCTTGCTCTGCTGCCGGGGAACTTGTTAAAAAGGAGCGTCCCGGCCGGCGGCTTTCCCACCGGCTGTGGAGCGCGGAGGTGGCCGCTCTCGCCAGGATCCTGTGGAGCCCTCACCTGCGCCGGCGGTCGGTGACTCCTGCCAAGGAGGGCACCCCACAGCATGAAGAATTTCCAGCGCAGATATCGATTTTGCTTCGTTATCTTGGAGGTTTGTTGCAGACTTGCGCCCTGGCGTGTCCCCTGGAGCGACTCGTGGCCGTGTCTCCTTGTCCTGTTCGGGGTCGTCCTTGTGGAGATGCTTCCACCTTTTTCATTGGGGGACCACAATCAGATCCAGCCGAGCCTTCTCTTCCCCAGGGTGAACACACCCAGTGCCTTCAGCCTTGCTTCCTAGGGCAAGTTCTCTGCCTTTAACCGTAAGGCAGTTTATAACTAGAGTAATACTGCAATAAGGCAGCATCACAGCTAGACCACTGAAATGAACTCCAGGCCACGTCCAGCTTCTGGTTTGTACCAGTAAAGCAGCCCTGACGGTGAGTTTCATTATTTCACTATGATAGATACTGTTCTACTGGTCTAAAGGTGTCTCCTGCAGGAGGGCAGGACAGGAATCACCATGGCTTTGTGAGCACCACAGGGCTGTTGCTGAATATTGCTGCTGTTAAAGTACAGAATGAATCACAGAATCACACGGGGTTGGAAGGGACCTCTGGAGATCATCTAGTCCAACCCCCCTGCCAAAGCAGGTCCACCCAGAGCAGATTGCACAGGAACGTGTCCAGGTGGGTTTTGGATGTCTCCAGAGATGGAGACTCCACCACCTCTCTGGGCAGCCTGTTCCAGGGCTCTGCCACCCTCAAGTGAAGAAGTTCCTCCTCATGTTTAGAAGGAAGGTCTTACGTTCAAGTTTGTGCCCATTTCGTCTTGTCCTGTCTCTGGGCACCACTGAAAAAAGACTGGCCCCATCCTCTTGACAACCCACCTTTTAAGCATTTATAGGCGTTGATCAGATCCCCCCTCAAGAAGTAATAAAGTAATACCACTGTAATAATAAGCACTGTAATAGCACTGTAGTAAGAAGTAAGAAGTAATACAGCTTCTGTGGACTCCCAAGGCTGTAGCCATTAAAGATGGATCAGTTGAGGTTCATGTTTAACATATGCATATAAGCAAGCGAGCAAACACTTTAATAATTGTATTCTTTTTATTCATTCTCTCTGCAGCTCTTTGAAGCCCTGTGATTTCTGTCACCAGCAAACCAATTATACGCCCAACAAAGTGCTGCCAGTCTGTCAGCGTGCAATGGAGAACTGCGGAGAGTCCACTTCAGTCCATCACTAACAAGAGGATTCCCAAACTCAATCAGGGCCAGGCAGTAAATGTCTCAATGTCTTTCCCACTTCTCCAGCGGGTGTTGAAGTAAACATGGAGCTAAACTGCTGAGCTGGTTGTTGGACTAATGCTTTGGCTGTTTGCAGAGAAATCAATAGATGGAACACACGTGGATACAGTCATATTGTAAACAGCTGCTTTTGATAAAAACACACAAAGTTCAGAAGCCCCACTGTGCACACACACCACTGTTTGAGGCTTTTACTGACAGGTACGCAGCCTGGGCATGATCTTTAAAAGTCCCTTCCAACCCAAACCATTCTGTGATTCTATGATTGTAGCGTGGACTATGTTGGATGACCCTACGTGTTAGCTCCTCATGTTATGAGGAAATTTTGCAAAAGGTCAATGCCTTTGAGGTTTATCAGAAGAGGGAAGTCCAGAGGGGTGCCACTAGTGCAGGGTGTACAACAGGTGACATCAGTGTCTTTATACATGTCTCTGCAGGCGATTGCTGTGGCCTGTCCTGCCCTCTAGTGCCTGCAGCACCATCTCCTTCTGTCCCCTCTGCTCCTCCTTGCACCCACACACCCACTCGAGGGACACGCTGCTGTGGTTCTCAGCAGGGAGCAGAGCTTCAGACCCCTGAGCCTCCCCCGTACCACTGTGGGTGCAGAGCTGGCCACCCCACAGCCTTACCCACTCGCTTGGGACAGCTGCTGTGGGGACACAGACCAGAGAAAGAGGATTTGGAGGGCAAGGGTGTCAGGAGGGGCCCCTGTGGGGAGGCTGAGTGCGTTACAGCAAACTCTCCCACAATACGCATTCTATACATTCTAATGACTTAAAATTGAAGGCATACAATTCATTATTTTTTTATAGTAATTTAAGAATACATAATAGTGCCACAACCTTTTTAAATAGGATAATTCAACACTTCAAGTAAATTTTCTAGCCATAAAACACAAAGCAGGAGTGACAAAAATGAGAACATTTTTCTCTTCACCTTCCTCTTACAACCTTCCTAAACAAAACATTCAAGTCAGCATTCGCTGACACCTTTTCAGAAATGATCCATGGCAGTCCTTTACATTATGCTAATTCTCCTGTAAATACATGACAAAACAATCATTCAGTAATGAGGAATCCTTAAAACTGACATACAGTGTCCCAAAAAGGAACTGAAACATTTACAATTCTCATGAATCATGTCACAAAGCCTTCTTACTTCTCTAGATAAAATTAGCCTGAAGTTATTTACATGAAGTCATGACAGGAGTCTCCATCATCATGGGAAAAAAAAAAAAAAACCACGATGCAAAATCTTGGTCCTACTGAAACTGAGGTAAACCTCCCACTGACCCCAATGCCTAAATCAGAGTTTCAATTCCAGTCATAAAAATAAATTCTTCTTAGAAACTTATAGACAGATGTAGTGAGTGCCAACTACCTTAATTTTGTACATGTAACACATTTTGCTGGTTGCCTTGAGGAATCAAACAAAAATAAAAAAACAAGCACGCTTTGTTGACATACTGTGAACTTAGCAAACAGAGAAGGAGTTTACAAGGGAATATTCCAGCCTTGAAAAGCATCCCTGGGTACCTCTGTCTACAGTCTGTACTATGTGACTCCAGACAGTCAGTTTTAACATATTCATATTACACCAAACCACTTAGTGCAGTTTTTGGTGGTTGCATCCCATTACTTCTGATTTTCAACTACATACAGAGAGAGGTGAACACCTGACACCTTCCTAGGGGGGTTTTCCACATCAGCAACAGCTGCCCTGATTATCAGTGGATGTCCTAGCCCAGGATGGAGGGAAGGCAGGGTCCCTCCAGGTACGTGAGGCCACACGTACAAGTGGTCCAGTGAAAAGCCTGGACGTCCCTTTTGAGGGCATGAGATGTGGAGCAGGTGTTTGTCTCTTCAAGTTTCATTCCTGACATCCCACTGGCCTGCTGGGTTAGCACACATCTCCTCTGACCTGCAGAGAGGAGGTAGCACAAAGCAGTCTAGACAAGGCAGGACTTTTTCCACAGCCACAGCCAGGAAACGATGTCGCTGCAATGGAGCACAGATGTGTTTTGATGAGGGGGAATGCCCTACTTATGGAGTTGTCCTGTGAATGGACAGATACATGTGGCAGTGCAGGCCACCATTTTGTCAGTCATGTCTGGTACCATTTCCAGTGAAAACAGCAGGAAAGGACAATTATAAAAAAACCTGAGGCTGGACTTAGCACATGGCTCTAGCCCCTCACCAGGGCTCTGGGAATCAGGAGGCTGAGGAGGATTTTGCACTGGGCAGAAATTCCCAGTGGCAGGTACCTCTTTGAACTTGAAGAGCAACAACAGCCTTTGCTCTATTACCTGCTGAGATGTCCATCTAAGTTTGTCAGGAAAGGAGAGACTAACATGAGTGATAAGAAATTTATCTAAGTGCCATAGCAGTTATGTTTCAAAACAGGGAAAGTACGGAAATTTTGCTCTTGCAAAGGTTATTAAGGTGCTCTCAGTGTCCTTCCCATGACATCCACCACCCACCATGTCCCACACCTTCTAGCACAGGGTGTGGGACAGCGTTACTTTTCAATTGTCAACATCCCAGGTTTTTGATGGACTGGATTGTGTAGAAGGGGATGGCATTTCACTGCCATTCATTGCACTAGTAACCTCTGTCTTGCTTCTTACAGCCTGAAATCAGCAATGCCAGCATACAGAAAACACACTTTAATGCTCTACTGTTGCTTGGGTTCATCCTTCAGCGTGGCTAGGGCACAATACTTGTAAATAGATAGGAATTAGTTTCTTCTTCCAGCTAAGCCATTCATCTCCATCTGCTTGATGACTTGCCTGCTTGTTACTCGATTTCCAAATCCTCTGTTCCTGCTTGATCTCTCTCTTCTAACTGGGAAGAGGTGCGACGTGAAAGCTGTTCTTCAGCAACAGGTTGGTCGGTCTCTTCTTTCTCTGTGACGGGTGGATCAGTCTCTTCCTGGTCTGTGACCAGTTGGTCAGCAGCATCTGTCTCACCGGCCTCCTGGGGTGCTGCCTCTGTTGGCTTGGGCTCTTCAACAGGTGCCTCTGGCTGATCAGGCAGAGGTTTATGGCTAAATGCATCTAGGCGTTTTTCAACCACTGTACTAATCAAGGCTGAAACAGAGAAAGCCACCATTAGCAAACATGGAGGAAAAAACCCTATAATTTGAGATTACTTTATATATTACTGATCTATAACTTCTTGAACAGGGATAAAAAAACAACACCAAAATAACACAAGAAATGAAAGAACACTAGAATGAGAAAAAACATCCCTGCTGCTGTAGCCTACTTCCAGCCAAATGATTGGTTTAGACCGAAAGTAGTGATTTGAAAGGGTTCACCTGGATAGTTTTGTTCATTTCCTCACAGTTGTTCCTCACTTCTGGAGCAGGTCACCCTGCCAGTAACAAGGACTAGCCAGGTTGCACACAGCATGATGGTTTGGGCAGTGGGAAATACTGGAACCATGGGAGTCATCACAAAACTTTATCTTTCTGAAAAGCAGCTGTTAAAGCACCTATTGCTGTTTAGCCTTCGTAATTTTTTTCTAAACGTTATAACCCTTCCAAATCAAAGAACACAACCACAAGAACAAAAAAATCAACACTCACTTTGATTTACATCATTTAAACATGCAAAACAGAGGCCAACAGTGAAGAGAAGTGTAACACAGAAAGTAGAACAATGTACAGGTACTAAAAAGAGTTTCATTGTTAATTCATGGGTTGACTTCTCTGAGAGGACAAACATTTCTGCCTTACACTATGGGTGCTTCCCTTGTAGTTCACAGTAAGAAAAGAAATTCCTTAAGGAGCATCTTCATTCAAATGTGTTAAAAATGGATCCGTAGAGATTTTTCCTATGCTGCTTCGTAAGTGGGGGAAGAAGCCACAAACTGTCTCAGCCAAGGCTGTGTCTGCCTCTACAAAACTTGGAGAATCTAATTTGCAGTTGCTTTTGCAGAGATGACGTTTAGTCAACAGTGGGTAATTGGGTATAAATAAGAAATACAGAGGGTAAATAGCAAAACAGGGGCTGCTGTCATCACTTATTGGCCTGCTCCAGGTGCCCTGTGTGTCTGATGCAAGACCACAATACCTGGTTAAAAAATTAAACAGAAAGATTTAATAGGAATATGATAGATGTTCTCATCAATAGTGTATCCTGCAGCAGCATCCTCCTTGGGATGTTTATTCAGTAGTCCCATAAAATATTTCTTTCTTAAAAGGAGAGAAAATTCCCTCCCGTCTGAAGAAGCTACATGAAGTGAACCTAGAGTATATGTACCAGCACATATATCATAGGATGAAACACCTAACAGACCAGCTGTAATTATCCAAATTATATCCTAACAAAGGATCCTAGTTAAACAGAAAACAAACCCAAAGGAAGCAAACACAATTGTTATTCAAATCCAAAATCACAGCAGAAGGAAAACTATAGGAATGAAAGATGTAGTGCAAGTATAAAAAGTGGTTTGGTCTAGGACCACCATAGTGGATGTGCATTTATCATAACTCTGTGTTTCCACACAGGACAGAGTTTAGATTGTTCATGTATTTCAACTACAGCCTCTGAAGACTGACTAAAAAAAGAACCTGAATACTTAGCTTGAATTAGCCCAAAAGATGGCTGATATTTTAATCTATTTCAAAAGCAAGGACGTTCCCCATCCCTGGAAGTGTTCCCCCATCCCTGGAGCTGTTGAAGGCCAGGCTGGATGGGGCTTTGGGTATCCTGGTCTAGTGGGAGGTGTCCCTGCCCATGGCAGGGGAGTTGGAACTAGATCTTTAAGGTCCCTTCCGACTCTAACCATTTGTGATTCTGTGACATGATTATTGACTGCTGAGGAGGTAAAGCCTTTGTTTCGATGAAAAGTGCTGGTTACCTGACTTCTCAGTCAGCCATGGCCTATGATTACCCCTCTCTTCTCCTTTCATGTAAGATGAACGTATTACTCTGTAGCTCAGGGAGCTCACACAAACCAGACTTTTGTGGCATACACGTGGCTGTAGGCAGGATGAGCTTTTGTGTTTCCACTGGCACAATCAGACACGCTACAGAGAACAGCACAGCGATGATGGTCGTGTAACACATAGGAAATAGAAGTTATGTAGCAGAGAAAATAATTGGTGGTCTTTAACCATTCTGCTCCTCCAAATGTATTACATCTCCCAGCATCAACACATCTCAAACAGTATAAAGCCAGCAGAGAGAAAGTAGTGCAGCATGACTGACGCTTCCATTATTTCAGCTGAAAATCAGTTACCTAAGTGTATGTAGTAGTAGTTTTCCAAAATTAAAAATGTTTTAGTATAGTAAAAAAGAAAACCCTAACACAAAAGGCCATGGATACTTGGAGTTCTTTCTAAAATGACACCTGCTACCTTAACTCACAATGACCTTGTAAAATGTGATATTTGTGCTCAGTGGGGAAAAAACAATCAAGAACATCAAGCAGCCCAGATTACATTCCAGGATTTGGTAACTTACAGTCAAGCATTGTCCTCCCCAGAACCTTCCTCTCTAGTGTTTCTTCCACTTCTGTCATCAGCCACGGAAGGAATTCTGTCTCAATGTCTGTAAGCATTTAGCAGGAAGAAAGAAAGAAAAAATGTCTTTTTATTAAGGATGAGCAACAGGATCTTGAAGCTGTTTTTCATTTGCTACGATCATTAAGGGATGAACATCCTTGGCAAAAGACACTTGTTTGCAAGGGCCAGATTAAATCTCTCAGGTGTTGTTGAGTTTCTTATGTCCTGCATCTCTTACTGAGGTTCCTCATTGTTATGAACCCAGACCAGAGTCCTCTGAACTTCAGTTGATTTTCAAAGGGGTCTGGCACCCTTGAAGGGCTAGCACAGATGAGATACACAGTAACGTCTAGTGAGATGAAAATAACTATCCTGAACAAGTCAGAAGAATAACATTTCCTGCCTTGCTTTCCAAAGACGTCTGGCTTCTTGTCAGTTGAAAGCATTTGTTCCCTCTGACTAAAGAGCTCTTGCTTTCTTAAATCATGCTCTTTGTATGCCATGGTCCCAAAGCCTGCCCTGTTTGCAAAATATACTCAGTTTCTGCATTTGCCCCATGACTCATCCTGGAGAGAGTGTATTCGTTCCCAAGCTGTGGTCTGTGCACATTGCCTGGGGAAACGGGGTGCAGCAAGGTAGCCTATCAGAAATGCTGCTCATTCTAAAAGCTTGGAAGTCACCAATGTACAACTCCAAAGTTATTTTCAGGGCTGAATTATAATTGAATAATTTCTCCATTGCTCTGATAATCATTATCAAAGATTCAGAATGACATATAGATTTCATTGTATCAAAATACATCTACTTCGATTTGGATCTCTCCCTCTCTGCTCTACCAATTCCTAACCACCCATTTATTTCTCTCCAGTTCAAAGCACCTCCTCCCATTGTAACACTGTCAGCTCTTGCTTATTCTTGACTATTTGTACAGATGGCCAATGTTTGTTTCAAAAATTTTAGTTTGGAAACTATATCTTCATCCACAAATATAACTGAATAAAATCTTGTGATATTATTCTAAATCATAGGACAATAAGCTATGTTTTATGGTTGTTTTGATCTTTACATTTCTCAGTTCACGTATTAAAAAAATAAAATAAAATGCAAACCTCTTTCTATAGGGTCATAAAAAAAGCCACTCTCACGAAGATTGTTGAAGACCGAGGGAATGAGATCAGTCAGGTAACGCTGAGCAAACGCCCGAGCTGCAATTTTCTCTGTGGTCTCTTTCTGTTTCTGCAGCATTTGCATGTGCTGGAGTTTGCGACGTTCCTGTCAAGACAATATTGCAAGTAAAACTTTCAGGCCTTTAGCCATTACTCCTTTGATCTAGACTTTGAAGAATGATTACAGTGTGAGAAATAGCAAAGCTAAGAGTACTGATGCTTATGGCCTCTAACTTTCACAACAACTTCTCATATGATCAAGTGCTTGAAAGCAAATTTGTACTCAGTCTATGGAGTACTAAAGAGCGAAAGGACTAGAGGGAAACACTTTCCTTTGGTATACCTTTTCTGATTTTGGCAAGTCTTTAAAATAAGGGACTTGTAGCTGGCCAAATGAGACCCTTCTCTGATACCTTAATACGCATTCATCTTAGGATTCTTTGGTTTATTATTGCAGATAAAGCTGATCGTTGGCCTTGGAATAAGATGGAGTCAGGATTTCCTGAACTTTTTGCCTTTCCAATTTTATATCCTATTTGATATAATTAAAGATTAAAACTCATATTGGTCCAGGAAAACATGGAAAAAACCACCAAATATATAAGGCTGAGGAAGAGCAAGTAATTAAGACTTGCCCTTTCTATTTACTAGATAGTACTAATACAGCTTAATACTTGGAGATCTTGAGAGGCATGTGTGCACATCCAGTAGTGCATGCATTGAGTATGAAAGACTAAGAGGTACCTCTCTTACTTTCAAGCTCCGTGATGATTCATTTAGCAGTTACTATAATGAAAAGGCTTGAGTAACAGCTGCAGCAGGTACAAAGGGTACTGTTGGGTTCAGCTTCTCAATCAGGTGTTGGAGTACACCAGTTCACTGGAGTGTGACTGCTCCAAATAAGCACAACAGCGTGGTGCTGGTGCATGAGAGCAAACGGGAGAGAGCAGCTGTATGGCATCAAAATGCTTTGAGGAATATCAAACTTGATAATACTCTTTTGGGCACATCCAGCTTATTTCACAGCTTGTCTTCTGGTACTGGAAATGTTTTTTTCTCCTCTGATAAGCATTCAGACAGACCTGTTTTGCTCTTAGGAAGTCCTACCTGCTCCTCTCTGTATCGCCTGTCCTGCTCTTCCAGGCGCTGTGCTTCAGCAAGCTCTGCGTTACGCAGCTCTGCATAGGCACGCTGGTGTGCCCACAGCTGGGCCAGCTCTTCTTCTTCCATGACTTCCAGCAAAGCTTGCTCAATCGTTTTCCCAACCAACACTTCCAGGATCGGCTTGACTTCAATGTCAAAGTCAAACAACTGAGGATGGGAGTCAGAAAAACAGAAATAAATGACCCTCGACCACAATCAGTCCTCACATCTTGGCAAGGAGAAGAGGAGGATGAACAAAGCCCATGTGCTGAAGACAGGCCTGAGAAGTGCAGGTGGGGACCCAGTGACAGCCAAAGCCAGAAGCATGAAAGCAGCTGGGGCTCAGTGATGAGTGGGCTGGAGGGAGACACCACACACCCTACCCCAGCCACTGTGGGGGCTGCCAGGGAGAAGCAGAGCACTCACCTGGACCCTATTTCTGTTCACCTCTGAATTTCCAGACCCTTCTCGGGCTGGACACTCTTTCTATAGGAGAGAGCATTTCTCAGCATTGCAGTTCTTAGCTGAAAGCAGCAGAACCAGTGCATATGGAGAAGCACCTTTCTTACTTTTGCACTTAACCTCACAACAAATATTGGAGACTTTTCTTTTTTTTTGCATGTTTTGTGAGGAAAAGTTTCTTTCTGCTTCTGTCTCAATTTTGCATTAGAAACTTCTTTTGTATGGCAGACCTGGTTTGACAGCACTTGCGAACCTGACTTCACCTCATACCTCTCCTTCTTCTATTTGTGTGGCCACATCTTTTCCTGTTTTGGCTGGTATGAAGAGTGGAGTGGCTGGTCTGTCCAAAAATGCATCTGTTTGACACTCTATATCAACCTCTATTATCCGGTCACTAATCTCTTCCAAATACAGCTCTAGAAATAAAAGCACAATGAAAGCTGTAAGTTGAATTCTTTTTATTTTAACTGTTAACTATTTTTGATGACTCTATAGAGAATTTGAATTATATCCAAAGAGTGCAAAAAAAATGCCTTCTATAAAGTAAAAAAAAAAAAAGAAAAAAAAAAGACACACCTCAACTTAAAACATAGATCAGCTTGCTGCAGAGGCCATCTGATATGACATTCTCTGTAATGTCTGGTGCATTTCCTAAAATGGCATTTCACTAAGTAGGTTTCAAAAGTCAGCTTGGTCCATTTCAGCCCACCTTGCAGAATAAGCAATTCTTAGTAGAATCAACAGGATAGGACAATTTCAAAAAAAGGATAATGATTGGCTGTGTACTAATGAGTGATATTGGATACATGTATTTTTCGCCATTGTATGCAGCAAACCAGAACACTGGATCTGTTGGGTTTAAAGAATGATGCTCTACTTCTGACCCCACCAGAAGTGGCTTTGAGGTAACCACACATCTATAACAACATGTGCTTGATTTGAATTATAACTGTCTGTCTCCTACTGCAGAGATAAATAGCCTGGCTCAGATATTATTATTCTGTGGAGTACCACAGAATCACAGAATCACATGGGGTTGAAAGGGACATCTGGAGATCATCTAGTCCAAGCCCCCTGCCAGAACAGGTCCACCTAGAGCAGGTGGCACAGCAACAGGCCCAGGTAGGTTTTGAATGTCTCCAGAGATGGAGACTCCACCACCTCTCCAGGCAGCCTGTTCCAGTGCTCTGCCACCCTTAAAGTACCCTCAAAGTACTTAAAATTATCTGCAGTAGTCAGTGGGAAGGATATGGAAGCAGGACTTCCACACTAGATAGCCTCCTTCTCCATCCAGCAGTATTTGGATGGTGAAAAGCTGCTGTGGGCATTGGAGGTGGTGTAGGAGGTTCGGTGGAGCTTGGGCAGAGGGAATGTTCAGCAGCCAAAGACTATGTCTGATTAGCGAGTAACACAGCTGTTTCCCCAGTTTGTAAATCAGCCCAATCTGAAAGGATTTTCAGCGGGCACAGCTACACATTACACTCACCTCATGATTACCCCACTGGCAACTTTTAGTTTTCCTACAAATAAAATTGTTTTGCCACAAATACGGCAGTTTCCTATTCTAAATTAGGGTGCGTCCCCCAGTTTTTAATACTAGTTTTATTATTACATAAAACTGCACTCTTAACCAAAATTTTTAAAACGCCTCAATTTTAAGCATATACCAAACTTCGCCGACAATACTGGAAAAGGAAAGAATAAATTAAGAAGTCTTGACTAGTGGTCAAGAATGTACACTGAAAACTGAAAAACAGAGCCTCTGGGAAAATGTCACTAATTAGCCAAGTTTATTAAATACAACTAAAAATAAGGGGTTATAATAGAAAGAATTCGAGAACCTCTGATTCTAGAATTCTATGATTCTAACCTTAACCCTGTGTGATTCTACCAACTGCCCCATCAATTTACTACACCAATATAAATCAGCAAGTTTTTTTTTTCAGATGAATTTTTAAAAAATTCAGTCTTTTACCCGTCTGCACATGAACATGCTCTCTGCCTTCCACAGGCTCAGGTGTTCTTGATAGCATTTGCTCTTTTGCACGCTTTCTAGCCAGTGCTCTTCTCCGTGCTTCCCTCCGCCTTTGAATCTCAAGGAGACTGGGTTGGGTACTCTGAGCAGGGATGAAGAAGGAAAAAAAAACCACAAACCAGATTACACTTGGTACTTGGAAATTATACTAATTTCTTCTCTGCAGAAAAATGAAGGTGGTTGGTTGATTGTAATGGTACAAATCTAGCATTTTGAATTAACTTTTCTAGGTCCTAATCCTAAATTTTCAGTTACCTTAAAGACTGTAGGGCATGAAACTGACGAGGTATGCTAGCTGCCTACAGGCACATCCTAATGGCATCTCACACTAAGAGCAATCAGTTGCTATTAGGAAGTGGATGTTATATCTTTATATCACTTAACAGGACACCCTTTAAGCCTGGAGTAACCATTTAGTTTGCTTTGCAAGATAAAGTATATTAAAATGGCACGTTCTTGCTGACAAGTGAGAGTTTCTAGGTAAAGCTTTAAGAAGGTCAAGTGGACTTAAACCCAGTTATCATATTATCAACAGAATTGTTTGCTAGATAAAAATCACAGGTTCTTTATTGCTGATGAAGCAAAAGAAACCCATACTAACTTTTATTTCAGTACTGTGTTTATGGATTGAAATGAACATCGCTTTCAAACTTCTGAAACAAAACACGGGTGAAATTCACTCTAAGAAACAGCTACTGAACAGCACAAAGTAGCTTTTAAAAATACAGACTGCTTTAAACCCTTATACGATCAGAGTATCTATACAGAAATATTATCTGACAATAAGTATCACTAAAACATTTACTACTGTATCAGGATAAATGAAATACTTTTGCCTCCACACAAGCAGCTTTTATGTACAGCAGGACCACCTAGCTCTGCTTCTTTAGTAGAGTAAGCCAAAGTCTACCCCAAGACTTAATTTCCCAAGAGCTGCTGCTCTCACTGGTAACACCTGTGGATGCATATGGTAACAGATGATGCATGTCAGCCATCATTACGTTGAACAAATGGGGGGAGAGGGGGAATCAATGGGGAAAAAAAAATCATAAATACAGAAGTTCATGGGAAACTAAGTACTTTGAAGAAAGGCTGAAAACAGTTGCATGCTAGTTTAACTGGAGAGCTTGCAACTGTGTGAAATACTTTAAGCAAAATTACAACTTCAGTAGTTAACATTATTAGTGAGGAACAGTTTTCCTGTCCCACCTATTGCTTTTCCACAATGCTGCAGTACAAACCACATAAAAGACATACCACAGGTATGACTTGAAGGGCATAAGTGTTTCCGCGCACCACTCTTCTGTCATACATCAGGTGGACGTAACGAGGAAGTTCCTTCTCTCTGCGACATCAAGGACAAGGCAGTTGTGGCTACAGGGCTGCAACCTCTACGTCTATATATGAACACCTCAAACAGGCCAGAAGGGCTTGGAAAGGCCAGAGGTGCGAGTTTCCCCTGACAGATCGTAGAATGGTTTGGGTTGGAAGGGACCTTAAAGATCATCCAGTTCCAACCCCCCTGCCATGGGCAGGGACACCTCCCACCAGACCAGGTTGCTCCAAGCCCCATCCAGCCTGGCCTTGAACACCTCCAGGGATGGGGCATCCACAGCTTCTCTGGGCAACCTGTTCCAGTGCCTCACCAGCCTCACAGGAAAGAACTTCTTCCTAATATCTAATCTAAATCTCCCCTCTTCTAATTTAAAATCCTTACCCCTCATCCTATCACTACATTCCCTGATCAAGGGTCCCTCCCCATCTCTCCTGTAGGCTCCTTTCAGACACTGGAAGGCCATTCTAAGGTCTCCCTGGAGCCTTCTCTTCTCCAGGCTGAACAACCCCAACTCTCCCGGCCTGTCCCCACAGCAGAGGGGCTCCAACCCTCTGATCCCCCTCCCCGGGGAAAGGCGGTGAGTGAGAAGGAGCGAAGGGCAGGGGGGGGGGGGGGGGGAACAGCGGGGCCCGTTGGGGGCGCGCAGGCCGCGGGGGGCGGGATGGCGCGGCGGGGCCGGACACCGGGCACTCACGGCTCGGCGGCGTCCGGCGGCGCCCGGTACTTGGGGCGGGCGGGTAGGGAGCGGGGCCGGCTGCAGTAGCTGTAGGGGACGGGGGAGTCCGTCGTCGTCGCCGCCGCCGCCATCTCCGGCTGTTGGGCGGGCAGCATGGTGGGGTCCGGCCGGGTCGCGGCGGGGCCGGTGAGGGGCTCGGTGGAGGAGCCGTAGCGGCCGCCGGCGCCGCGGCAACCGTCTCCGGGGCAACGCGCGGGCGGGGTTGGGCCTGAGGCGGGTGCGGCGCTGTGGGGCGGCGGTTGGCCCCGCTCCCTTTCCCTTTCCCTCTCCCGCAGGTTTTCCTGTCAGGAAGGAGGTAAAGCCTGAGGGAGATTCCAGGGGGACGTGGCGGCTCTCCGGGAAACCATCGCTTTAACTGCTAAGGGGGTTTGCGCTTGGCGGCGCTGCGGGGCCCCTCCTGGGCCGAGGTAATGAGGGAGCTTCACCGCCGGGTGTCACCGTCCTCCCTCCGCCTCACGCTGGTGCTCGGGGACCGGGAGGTTCCCGGTTAAACCGGCGGTGGCTTAACCCCATCTGCAGTGCCACTGAGGATGCAAAAATTGGCGGAGGGGGGGGGGAGGCGGGAATCGGAAGAACCTGCCGGCGGCTGAAGCACCGGTGTCCTGAAGGGCGGCCGCTATGGTTTGAGGGACCCACAACAATTTGTTGCCGTTTAGACAGTTATGGACCTGTTGGAGCGGGTCCAGCGGAGGCCCACGAAGATGACCAGCGGGAATGGAGCACCTCTCCTATGAAGACAGGCTGAGAGAGCTGGGGTTGTTCAGCCTGGAGAAGAGAAGGCTCCAGGGAGACCTTCTAGCAGCCTTCCATTATCTGAAGGGAGCTACAGGACAGCAGGAGAGGGACTCTGTCAGGAAGTGTAGTGACAGGACAAGGGGTAACGGTTCTAAATTGGAAGAGGGGAGATTTAGATTAGATATTAGGAAGAAGTTCTTTCCTGTGAGGGTGGTGAGACACTGGAAGAGGTTGCCCAGAGAAGCTGTGGCTGCCCCATCCCTGGAGGGGTTCAAGGCCAGGCTGGATGGGGCTTGGAGCAACCTGGTCCGGTGGGAGGTGTCCCTACCCATGGCAGGGGGGTTGAAACTCGATGATCTTTACGGTCCCTTCCAACTCTAACCATTCTATGATTCTATGATTCTTATCACTTGATCCTTCCCCACCCGCGAAGGGGGAACAAGGATACACGTGAGCTGAAAGATAAACATAATATATGACTAAACAATTAACATTAATAATACTAAAGAACCAATGTTGATCCCAATACCAATATGAAATATAGAAGGGTTATACTCAGCCAGTTATATTAGTAGGACTCTGTGCACCCCCAGCAAATGTCAGACACGGCGAGTGCTGCAGCTTCAGGAGAAAGGGAAGGGCTCAGGGGTCTGGCACTGAGGCAAGAAGTTCTCAGGATGGCAGCCACCAACGGAGACAGAGAAAACTCCTCAGCAAACTTATAATATAAGTTTATATTGAATGCAACATTCATGGTATGAAATAATCCTGTTGACCAGCTTGGATCAAGTGCCCAGGTCCCATTTCTCCTGATCCCCACCTGGCTAACATCAAAACACTGAGATCTTGAAACCCACATACCATAGCTTGCTATAAAGTAAATATTTTCACAAATTCAGACATTAGAGTCTTCTAAAAGTGCAGTTTTCCCAAGCATTTGAAGAAACTTCACTGAAAAATAAAATTGTTGAAAGATAAATTGGTCCTGTGTGGCTCAAACCATGACAGCAGCCCAAACAGCTGCACTCCTGATTTTGTATTTCCACACAAGTAAAGGGTTTGGATACAGTAAAGGTGGTGTATGATGGCAAATGGGAGAGTGAGGTGGGTTCTCAGAATGCCCTCAGACGTGTTTTTAGATTCTACGAAAAATTTCCATTAAGAGAAACAAAAGCAAATAAAGGTTACTGATCTACTGATAGCTCTTTTTTTTAAACCTATGTGGGTTGTGATATAAAGGCTTGATTGCTTCCGCAAGACTGAGTATGTAAAATAATAATGTATATGAAATATATACAGTATTTTATATAAAGTATATAAAATAATCCATGCACTTTGTTTCTGAAATCTTTGGTTCACATGTAGTTCACTGATGAAATGCTATTTATTTTGAGCTCAGTTATGTTACTGTGGCAGATGTCTGTGCTCCGTGACAGCCCTGTGTAGACAGTCACAGACAAGAGAACTGCAAGTAGCAGAGGACACTTCGTAGGAGGTCTGCGGGGCACAGGGGAAGCAGCTTAGCAAGAGAAGCTTTCAGAAAAAGAAGTAAAACACCCCACTCCAAACCAAAAAAAAACCAAAAAAAACCCAAACAAACCTTACCGAAAAGCAAGGGTAAATGTGGGAAGCAAGGGAAAAGAGGAAGAAAGGGTTTTGTAATTAATTAATGGGCAGTTGCAGAGTCACTACAGAAATGGGAGTTGTGTTGACTACATGGTTGCCAACTGGGTGGTGGGACAAGAGAATATGGGGCTGCAGGAGCACAGTGCAAGTGTCATTGAGGTGCAAGCGGAGAGCAATCCTTCAATACTTGTTTGTGTCTGGGCAAGCAAATTTAATGAATCAGCAGCTCAGTCCTGCCAAGCCAGAGCACTATGGCCCTTAAATTTGACCTGAACCAATACAACCCTTTGATTTGGGCAACCTGACTCATATTTTCTGAAAATTTGAGTTTGGCTGTACAGTTTTTGCTTTTGGACTGGGGACTTGAAACTGGGGTAGACATTTCCAGGTTTTTAGGGACACAGTGTTTGAATGCTAAGCCAAAGCTTAGCATTCAAAAACATCAGTTTGTACGTGTCGTGGTTAGGAATTGAGTGTGCTTGCTGAATGACCTTAGAAATCTGGCCAGAATGCACTGGGTAAGGAGAAGATGAGAAGATGACCCGTAACCACAGGAGCAAGGATTCCTGAGGAGCTGCCTGTTACATACCTGTTGCCCACAGGTCTGGTGAAGATGAAGGCATTGCATCACAGGTTAATTCTGTGAAGCTGTTCCCAGCCTGGTGTCTCACCTGTTGGGTTAATTTACCATTCACCTAACATGTGCATTGATTGAATGGCAGCAACTCTCCTACTTACCTCTGTGAGACACTGCTAACTCCTAAGTTACCAGTTTAGTGCAGAAGTGTTGCAAGTACTGCGTGGGAGAGGTGAAGGTCTCTAATTTTGCTGGTTAAGTCCCAAAGCCATGCCCAGGAAAAACCTCAGCTCTTCTCCCTTGCCCCCTTTTGTGTTGCTTTTTGCTAAAACTAACCCCTGAGTTCTAAAATATTTCATGTCATCACAGGACTGACTGCTGCAGGAGCCAAAAGCACATTGATTATAACGAGACGTCTGGGCTGCCGTTAGCACCCATCGCTGCACTCCGGATCTTACCGTCCCAGTGGCGGGTTCGTATGTTCTTTGTAGGACTGTCTGGGACCCGCACGATCTCGGCACAGGAGGTACCGTCTGAGAAGTTGGCCTGCCTTCCAGGGGGTGAATCAGCCCGTCTCCCATATGGCAGCTAAGAGAGGTCTTTTGAGGTGCCTTCAGCTGACTTGAAAGCTGCAGAGCAAGAGCTTTGCCTCCTTCCAGGTTTGCTGTTAAAATGCCCTGGAGCCACAAACAGACTATTTTGTTTGTTTGTTTTCGTGAGAATTTCCTGGCATTCCTTATGGCATGCCCCTTGGCTTTCTGGATGTGAAATGAGTTTATTCACAGCAAAGCAAATGTGAAGGTGTTGGCATCTAGTAACAAAAGACGTGCATCCACTATTTCCTCCAGCATCTGAGAGGCATTCTGTAACTACTGATGACATCTTGAAATACAATATAACGGGTCTACTGTGCTGAGACTGGGTTTTCCTGGGGCCCTAGCTTGGATGTTGCTAGCTGAGGAGACCTCGTGCCACAGTGAGTTGTATACTACGATGCTGAGCAGACTAGCTGTGTCCAGTTTCCACTATCTCAACTTTCTGCAGCATTGCATAATTAAGAAAGGAAGGAGGTTTATGGAGCCGTTTTGGATATAGTCAATGTGTAATTATCAAGGAAGGACATGGAGGTGCATATTGCCTTCCTAGAGCATCGCCTTCTGTCTGGCTGCTTTTCAATTTACAGGAACACTTCCCTGATGTAATACTGTGTGATTACCTGAAATTTGGGTTAGATTTGGTTCTCTGTGGTCCTGAGATAGAATTTTAAGCTACAGACCTTACCTCTCCGGGCCTGCAGATAAAGAGTGGAGCTCCAAGTCTTGGGAGCAACTTTACTTGAGGCCAAAATGCCGTTGCCTTCAAGCATCCCTCACAGAATGACAGACCAGTCTAGGTTGAAGGGGACTCTGGAGGTCTCCGGTGTAACCTTCTTGCCTAAGCAAGGACAAATTCAAAGACAGATCAATTGGTCAGGGCCTTCTTCTGCCAAGTTTGAAAATCTCCAGGGATGGAGGTGCTTGGGGTAGGCTTGAAAATCCCAGAAAGCATCAATGCCCTGAGATGTCTGACAAAAATAGAAAAAACACAGTACAAGTATGGAGAGCCATCAGTGGGACTGCAAAGATGAAAGAATCACAGAGCCCAAATGAGGTGTATATGTACTATTTGCCCCAATGCTGTTGGAGAACAATTAATAGAAGCGCACTAAAACCTGCTTTTAACTTGCTGCAATGACGTGATCAAAGATAATTAGCAATACTGCACCAGTATCATATCACCAGTGTCTGCCAGCCTGCGGATGGTGTCTTTGCTGCTGTTCCTAGGCACTAGGTCCAATGTATCTGTGATACACAGACATTGCCAACATACAGGCCTGGTCTGAATAGTGAGATACTTCTAAAAAATATGTGCCAATCTGAGAGTTTTGACAGATGGAAGAGACATAGAAGGAAAAATAAATAAGTACCCGAGCTAAACTTGAGTCCCTACAGTGACACTGGTATTTTTTTAAGTAGGTTTGTTAATCTTGATATGTTATTATGAATAGAAAAAAATGCAGATCCTATCGCTCATGTCTTCAAGCCAAAATTTTTAAGCTTCCTTTTCTCTGTAGCAGCACAGCTTCCTCTTGACCCCAGTCCTGAGCTTGTGGGTTGGGCTGGGAACTGCCTGTTCTGAGGGGTTTCATTTCTCCAACACTAGTCACAAAACTGTTTTTATTATTCATGATTTCCATCCAAAATTAACAATCCTGCTTCCCTCTACCACTTCATCTCTGTATCTCAGCACCATCTTCCCTAGGTTCCCTTTCCTCCATGTCCCCCACAAGCTTTGTTTTTCAGTGTGACAAGCCTGCTCTCAGGGCTTGCATTCTCACCCTACACCACCATGGGACTTCAGAGACAGTGACTGGAAGGAATTATGGAGAGTAAGAAAGCACCTTAGAGGGTGGAGCAGTGCACACTTAATTTTAAACTGCCATTCATTAAACTGCTAATTGGAAAATCAATTGTTGGTACCTTCCTATTAAGCTCAGATAGACCATATGCTGCTAATCCTTCTCCATCCCCTTTTTACTTCTCCCTTCCTTGAACAGGAGAATCCCAGGTGACTTCTTTTTGCCCCAGGAAGCTCTGCCTTTTTTTCTGTCTCCCTGTACTGGGGCAGTTGTTCAACTGCACCAAACTTGCAGAGTAAGAAGCAAGATTGATCTGCTTCTGTTGCCCCTTCACTGTAGCCTTGGTGTTTGTCCATCTTGAAATTAATTGCCCTTTATCACATCTCTGGGAGGAAGAGCAGTATCATCCGTGCTTTATTGGAGTTAAACTGCACAGTCCAAGAACTGCACTGGGCAGGAGGCATGTAGAAAAAGCAGGCCCTGATGTTGAGCAACCTAACTACAAGTTGCCAGTCTTTATCTCAAGACCATCTTCCCTAACCACCTGTGGAGAACTGGTGACTGCTCTGCTCTTTCATACACCCAAAGACTTCTCAAATTCCATGTTTTCTGGTGTCTGTAGCTCATAAGATGGGTGTGTATCTGTATGTTGTATCACATAACATTGTGTACTCCTTGGAGTACAGTGCTCTGCAAAGTCCTTCAGTAATGCTGTGGTTACTTTCTCACCTCATGACCAGTTACACCAAAGAAAACTGGTTGGTGAATCACAGGCAAAGCTGTGCAGCTGCACTTGTTGTGTCAAGTCACAACTTTATGATGGAAAGGCAGAATTCACACCTGGAGGAGTGGGGGAGAAGGCGATAGCAAAAACCTTTGCCTCAGTGCATGGAGGAAGAAGACAGGGCTATGTCCTATATATGATGAGGTTGAATTGCAATGCCCAAGACTGTGCAGCAAACATGTGGAAAAGCAGACAAATCTGTAATCTTTATCATAAGAGCATCTTCTCTGATCATCTTTCTTGGAATCTGCCTGGGTTTGGCTTTAAAGTTTTTAAAAAATACGGTTTTATAATTTTCAGCTTGGCCTGTGTGATACTGAAGGTGCGGGGTTTGAATTTGGACTGTGTCATCTGTCAAGGAAGTTGGTGGGAGGTTTGTGGGTTGTCGGAAGGAAGAGTTTCAAGCAGCCGTTGGATCAGTTCTGTAAATAGCTGGTTGGCTAAAGAGCATGTTTTGTTTAGAAAGAGTGAAACCCTTCAAAAAAACCTTTTCATATTATTACCCAGCAGAGGAAGCAGAGCTCAACGGAATCAAATCCTGTGTCGGATCTCTGAACCACTTGTTCAGACTTAGATGCTGGCACCTCGGGTTAGAAACAGAAAATAATCTGTGGTTTCCTCTCCCCCTGTAGAAAAACATGAAGAATTTGGAATGGGCTTTGCTCAGAAGTGAGGTTTTAATTACTATATTTATCATGGCAAAAGGAAAAGACTGATCCAGAACAATAAAAGTGATACATTCTACAGAAAAAAAAAAAGACTAGATAATTAACATTTGTCGTGGTTTGGGCCCTCAAACCAGGAGAGCATTTCTGAGTAATAGAGAGTCAGAACAAACAGCTGTTCACCCAACATCCAACATATATGGCTATCTATATGAGAGTCAGCTCTCCATATGAGGATTATATATATATGTGGATTCTCCAACAGTGGCTGCCCTTTTCTCATGGATTTTTCCCTCTATTATTGTCAGACTTTTTATTTAAAAAGTTGCTTCCTCGTCTCAATTTTTAGCCTTCAGACGTTCCTCTGAAGTTTTCACTTTGTTCTGATGCCACGTGCGATAAGGACTGCCTGCTAACAAAATTCAGAGAAAAGTGTAACCACAGTGCCTAACCAAGGTGGGTTTCCTTTTCCTGTAGTCAGAAATCGTCCTCGTGGAAACACACAATAGCCACAGTTACTGCTGGCTGGCTAAGGCTAGCAGACCAGCAGCATGTTTTAATCATCACCTGAATTTTGCAACTGGACGCAATCAGTTATGGGACATGAAATGCTCACTGGTTTCCAGTGAACAGCAATGTAGGATTGCATGAACGACGCTTGAAAACATCCTCTTTTACTGGGAGGGGGAATAGATCATTAATAGATTTAAGGAAGAAAGATAATGTCACTGTCACGGGGTTTTTGGAAGTGAGCCAGCGGGGGGTTTTCTCAGCCTTTTTATGAAGGCCTTCCCTTTGTAGGAATCCTGTGGGAAGAAGTATCTCTGGACACATTCAGGTGGCAGAAGGATGAAAGTCCTGACAACCATAATGCCATCTTCCTTTAGGGAACTTGAACTTGGAGGTCCTGGAAAAGAGGCACTGGAAATCAGTGGCTCCTTAACTTAAGAACTCCTTTATCTACTGTAGGCTACCATTCAGGATTCTTGGCTGCCTACCTGTATTTGGTCAAAGCTCACCTCTGTGATAGCCACATGCTGTACTCTCTTGGCCTAATTTTGTTCTCTGGGTCAAGAGACCTGCCTGGGTGCAACGGGAAGCTGAAATTGTCACTTGCAGAGTATGGGTGAGGAATGAGTCAGCCCAGGAATAAGCAATGCTGGTGTGGTCCTGCAACAAACCGCTTGCTCTCCTGTGGTGGATCAGCACTGAAACCAGAACAGGCAGCAGAAAAGTAAGAACTTCTATTCCCAGACTAAAAATAACGCAGGTGGGATTTTTATCTGCTGTGATACTTCTTCCTGTTGTAGTTGGACACATTTGACAGCAGTATTACAAAAGGGAACATTACAGTAAAAATGGTCTGTGTGGAACTCCCTACAACATGTAACTGAGTTATGAGGCAGGAACTTTATCATTAGATTTTAACATTAGTATTAGCTTTTTAACATTAAAGTATACATAGTCCAAGCAGGAATTCCAAAGCCACCCAGTTTGGCTTTAGTGCTACAGGAAAATATAGAGATTTCTAAACAAAAGGCTGAAGAGATACAATCCCATTACAGTTCCAGTCCCATTAGTTCTTGGCTTTGTTTTAAGTGTCAGAATTGTAGAGCAGAGTCACAACCTACGGAGTCATTCAGCCCCAACAGAAACAGAGTTTTGGGTGTCAAACAGGATGCCCTACCTTCCCTAATACTAGCTGTTGAACTCCAAGTGAGGTTTGTAAATGCAGGGCATGCAGTCTGGTCCTCCATTTACATAATGTCCAAAGAAGATTGCAAATCCTCTTTCATCAAACTAGATACAGTGTAAGAAACTCCAAGGAGCCAAGTGCACCGAAAATAAGGAAGCCAAGTGTCTGTGTTGTAGAGATGTAAACGTCAAATACAAAGTGTGGGCAGTAACACTCCAAGCTACTAGTTAGTCTAAAGTTGGTAGAATTCCTTCCATTAATATTTTTGCCACCGGTTTGTACCACCAATCTCAGTGTTGCATCTTGTGCCTGTGGTGTACAGATAGCAATCATGAGAGGAAAACACAGAAGAAAGATCTTATGTAGAGAAGCAGTTCTGTTCTGTGACTGCATGCAATGAAGAGCTTTCCAGAGCTATGTTGCAGCAGATATTATAGAAGGTCTCCATGGTAGTAACAATTCTGTTGTTCATCATTATTAAGTGGCCATTATTAAGTTATTCTTTCTGAGGCGTGAAAGATTCATGATTCATTGTTTTTTGCAGTTCCGAGAAAGAGATGCCCTTCAGATAAGAGCTTTGAGAGAGGGTCAGACAGGTGAGAAAGCTGATTCCCCAAGACCTTGCATGTAGAGGCAGCAAAAATCAATGTACTGACAATGCCTTTTCTCAGAGAACGTAAGCAAATTACCAAAAATATGCCTAACATCATAGCTTGTGAATTGCTTTGGTGAGACTTAAGGAAAAACAGCTTATTTTGACTTGTTATTTTACCTTACCCTAGCTTCAAATCTCCTTCCAAAGTAGCTGACAGCCCATACTTCCCCACAGCAAGAGACGTGCAGACCCCATGCTGAAATCCCATAAAGTCAAGGAAATCCATCCATGGAATTGTTGTCCTAGAGCTAGAGAATTGAGGTCATCACTGGACTTCATGAATTGTGTATTTTCTGTTGTAGCTTGCAGAGATGTTTCTTATTTTATTCTGATTCTCTGTATATGCAGAGACTAAAATAATGAGGGCGTGCGTGTGGAACTGAGACTAGATGAGTGTTGGTGGGGCTTATTGCGATAATAACTGGGACAGATATGAGGGAAACAAGTGGAAGAAGTGGAAGTGCAAGACCAACTGACTGACTGAGAGAAGTGGGTCTGGGGATGGAGAGGACAGAAATGAAACTGGGACTTTGACAGCAAGTCCACAGGGATAGATTGGGTTTGGTTCAATATAAAGATAACAGATGAGGTGAGGAAGCAAGGAAAATGAGGCAGAGATGAGGAGTCGGGAGCAGAGAAGAGGAAGGTATGAATCAGGGTTGTCTGTCGTAGGATGGAGAAGAAGGACCCAAGCTTTGGAGGGGGGCAAGCAGGAGGGCCTATGCCTGCTCAAGAATGCTTCTTTTGAAGGCTTAGATGGAGCCTAAAATCCCAAATTTCACTGTTTCTCTGCTGTCAGTAAAAGTAAACATCACCCCTAGATTATAGAGACCTGCATTGAAGGTCTAAACATTGAAGGTCTAAACAATGAAGGTCATTGAAGGTCATCTAAACATCAGCATGTAAGGTGGGAGTCTAAGCTCCCATCACAGTCAGCGAAGATTGTAGGGAAGGATTCAGCTGTCTAAATATCCAGACCTGCATTCACTTTTGATGCCTTACAAAATTCCTTGAGGTACCCTAAGATGCCCAAATGACTGTAGACACCTACCCTCAAGCAGCTGTGTTCCACCTGCACTCAACTCAGTCCCAGGGGTCCAGAGAGATACTCAAATGCAGACTGTGCAGAAGATGAGACAGAGGCTCACATAAATGCTTGCATACAGATAACTAAATGTGTCTAGGTCCTCAGTCTGCACCTGGGTGCCAGTCCAAATGTCTATGAAACCTGCAGGCATGGTATTTCTCTCAGCCTTCACTAACACTTGGCCATAATGTTGATGACAGCGTGCTTTTGCTGCCAGTTGCTGTCCTAATTCAAGTGGCAGAGAACAAGAGTTTGCAAGTGTCTGGTGCACAACATGGGGAAGGAAGGATAGGGGCATATTGCTCCATGAGGAACACCTTTGTCCTTCTGTTGGCTCTTTTAAATCCTAGAAATTCAGACATAGCCATACGTCCAAAGCCTGGGTGCCCTGTTAGGCAAGCCGTGCTGGGAAATGCCAGAATCAAGACTTTCTCCTTTGCTGCATGACCTTGGCTTCTTCTCAGAGCAGGTGAATCCTTGTGGGGAAGAACAAGAGTGCAACGTGATTGAAAACAACGTCAGGATGCAAACACCAGGAACTGAATTCAGGCTGCACCAATAGCTTTAATTCCAACGTTGCCATACACAGCAATGGCTTGGATCTTCTGCTTCAATGTTGATTTTATTTTTTTTTTCCCACTCTTTCAGTCTTATATGCTGTGCATGTTTACAGTGTTTTAATGGAATTTAATTTGAAAATTTGATGTGTGAAGCAAGTGACGATGGAGCAACCTGTGGAGAATAGGAGGCTTGCTGTCATCATTCAGCTCTTGTGCCAAAACCAAGCTACGGCTGACCCAGCTGTAAATGGGCATTTGATCTTTCTGGCTAAGGAGTCAAACGTGGCTTTAGCAAAGACACTCAGATAATTCCTTTGTTGGATATAGCAGTTAAAGGGCTGTACTCTTGGAAGTCAGGGTAGTTGGGCTGGATACATGAATGTGGTATGCTGGGCTGGTAGCATGATAAAGCTGGTTTCTGAACTGAAGGCAGATGAGTAAGTGCTAAAGCAAAGCTCTCTGCTTTCTGTGTAATTCTAGTCTTTTGAGGCCTCCTAAGTGCTTATATAGAAGAGAAATCCCTTGTCTGAAGGGATGTCATAAAAGAACAATGCTGTCTGAACAGGCAAGTCTTAAGAGATGGGAGAAGGCAAAAGTTAATCTGTCACGAGGGAGTAAATCTCTTTTGGGGTCCCTTTACATTCAGATTTCATTTAATCGTGGTGTTTCCTAGATTTGAAGAAATGCAAGAGCAAGATGAGGAGGACCGGGCTGCTCTTTATATACAACTCCTTCACCTTACCCCTTGTTTGTTAACAATGTGTAGAGCTCCTCTCTGTTTCACTTATCTTCCTTCTTCTCCCTCTATTTAAGTGCCTTAAAAGAAACTCCAAATGGACTCTCTTATCCAGGAGCTGGAAGATTTAAGCTTATCTGTATTGAGTATTTAGAGCTCGGGTAAGCTTTCTGAGTCTGATTGTCATGTCTGCCTTAGGACACCTTGTACCTAAAGAAAGACTATCCTCACTTCTGGTGAAGTGACCGTGCTTCTTCTCCCTGGGTTTCTGGTGTGGTTACAGGACAGAAAACGAGCAGTTCCTCTTCTTGGGTTCTTTAGTCTTGTCACAGTCAAAAAGAATGAGTCACTTACCATAGAAGTAGCCATGGTGTTGTTTTGAGTACATCTTGAAGTTCAAGTTTTCTGTTCTGTGGTTTCTAGGCCTTTCCACTGCACGTGGATTCTCTCTTCATGCTCGTTCTGCCATGAGGGCAAGACCTGCCGTTCCCACTCAACAGGGGACAAGAGGCAACAGGCACAAATTAAAACACGTGGCATTCCTTTGGAATGTAAGGAGGCAGTTTTTCACTGTGAGGATGGTCAAACACGGGAACAGGTTGCTCAGAAAGATTGCAGAGTCTCTATCTGTGGAAATAATCAAAGCTGTCTGGACGTGGTCCTGGGCAACCTGCCCCTGCTTGAGCAGGGGGTTGGTGAGGAGGAGCTCAAGCCTTCAGCTTGCTTGGAAGCAGAGTGCCACTGCTTAGGGGGCTGAGTGAGGTGGCATTTTCTCTAGTTGCAGCCTGCCAGTATGGTATTTCTCCTGAGAGGCCAGGTACTCTCCTTCCCCTTTCTCTGTGTCCTGTGAACACCTACACCTGGAAAACATCATACCTGAGATGGTGGGCTATTTTCTAACCCCCTCCACTTTTGGAGCAGCATCACCTCTTTGCAGCTCCATCTCCACCACCTCACTGATAACTGCTGTTACATGGCAGTGTGACTTTTTTTCCTGACAGAGAGGGATTTGTTCCCAAAATCTAGCCTGCAGCCTCTTACAACAACCATAGAAATGATACTGAAGGTCCTTCCCACTACCTAGATAGGCCGTGTCATTCAAGCAGACCTCCAGTACCTGTAGAATAGTACAAAAGTAGGTCCAGTACATGTAGTGCCTGGATGTTTTCAAGACAGACAACAGACAATTTAGCATTCATGCAGAAAAATGTTTTATTGTAGTGAAGTTATACAGGAGAAACACAAGTCTCCCTGCTCCTGGTTCAAGGCTGTGCTGAGCCATAAAAGGGGAGGTAAGTGCTAACCAAAACAAGTTCCTACATGTAAAAACACATTGCACTTCCAGTCATTTTTACAAGGTTATAAGGACAGCGCCTGGAATTTTCCTTTATTTCCTTTTTTTTCCTTTTTTTTCCTTTTTTTTTTTAGATGAGCTGCAGCTTTAACTATTTAAAGCCAGAATCCCGAATGTTTCCTTACAGGAGTTTTTGTTGTTTGGGGTTCATTTACCTCAGGAAAGCAAACCTGAAGGTGCTCTTTCTTTCTGCTTAGCCCGTCCAGTTTATTTAGACTAAAAGCAACTCAGGCCACATGAGGTTTAGTTGATTGACATTCCCGTAAGGACCTTGTAGGGCTTCAGTGGCTCTAAACCCAGGCTCAGTATACAACACTAATGCTGGTTACTGGTCGGATCATTCTTATGACCAGCAAGAAGGAAAGAGGGAATGGCAGCAGCTTCAGGGGGTTTATGGAGGAGTGCTGGAGTGGCCTTGATGACAGAACAGCTCTTCCTTGGTTGGGGTAACTGCCAGCCCACTTCTTAATGCAGAAAATCAGCAAAGCATTGCATCGGCCTGGCACACGTGTGACAAATGGCATGGAGTCTGTGACCGTACAGAAAGGAAAAGGAAGGTGGGACAGGTTTTGGACCTGCCAACCTTTTAATTGTCCATTTGAGGATACAAATACAACACTGTTTATCAACTACTAGCTAGTTTTCCCACGCAACAGGTTATGTACAGCATATTCACTTGCATATTTACATAATAATACACAGGTCTTCCCCACCAGCACCTCTTGAGGTGAAAGAATGTGACATGTCAAGCTGACAGACACTTCAGGAGACCCTCAAGGAAAAGTCCATGCAGAGCTAGCTTATTGTGTCCCTTGAAAGTAAAATCTTACAAAGGATGAGCAAGATGTCTATTTTTACAGTATGTACTTTGTACAGCGCGAAGAGGAGGAATAGGGATTTTAAACATAGGATTCCTTCGCATACTGGATCTGGTCTACCTCAAAAACCGGCTGGCTGCACCTCCGAGCCACGTACTCAAGTTTGTTCTTCTGACAGGACTCAGACATGGCTCTCAATCGGTAGACTCCCGGGGTCACGGGCAAACTCACACGGGAGTTAATTCCCACAGTGACGCTGAGGGTTTCGGTTTCCAGGTCAGAATCCTTCGCGGCAGAAACCCTGCCACCGGGTAGATCCCTTAGAGCCGTACACGCTGCGTCCTGCGCGAACCTGCTGCACGGGTGAGGCGGCACAGCATCCTGGTTTGACGCTTTTAATCTCATGGTTTGAACCGTGAGATTGTGGGAGAGAACTTCAGTGGCCAGGCAGTTTTTAGTAGCCTCTTCGTAAGAGGGGGGTCTTCCAGGATTCCTCTGGTCTACCTCTCTGAACACTTCATCAGCCGACCTGAAACGGGGCCTTTGCT
>QJSC01000757.1:1125294-1174068 GCA_003697955.1 Calidris pygmaea | reverse complement strand
GTGAGCTCAACACACCTTGTCATTCATCTCCTTCTGCACTTCCAGCGGGAGCGTGTTGTCGGTCTCTGGGCTCAGCATGTTTGGGCCAACGCAGATGGCCAGGTTGCTGGAGTCCATCCTGGTGGTCTCGGCGTTTTGGCTGATGTGGTGGAGCAGAGACAGCAAGTGCTTGAGCAAGACGAGGTTTGGCCGAGGCAGTTTGTCAGCCACCCTGCGTGAAGACAAACAAAATGTGACGTTAATTCACGGTGCAGCAGCCGCCACTTCTTTATTTGAGCAAGTCTCAATTAAACTCAGACCAATGACACTTCCTCCAGAGAGAGGGATGCGTGTGCTTTCTTCACTGCTTAGCAGAAGTATCATTCAGAAATCCCCAACGGCAGCTGAGCGTGTGGTTAGTTATGAGATCTTGAATGACAAGATCTTGACTGAAAGGCAAGCACTACAGCAGTCCGTATCCTTGAGTAGATGAGATGGCGCCAGGAGATGTCACGGGAGGCTTCCCAAAGACACGTGAAAGCCTGTGGTTGTGCTGGGCAGCTTTCAAAGCACTCCCAGTTGGCCTGGCTCCACATCTGCTCTTTCCAAAGAGCAAAACTCGGCCGTGGTCTCCACAGCCCGACTTCACCGCCAGCAGATGTGAAGGCTCCCTGCAGGGCCTGTCCCACAGCACAGTGACTACCTTGGCTGAGGCACTGCAGCCTCTGCTCTTCCTACCCCAGTTGTAGGGCAATCTCAAATAGCTTCAGGAAATGCTGCTGTGAGAGCCCTCTAGACCACCCCCCCTGGAGCAATAGCAAGCTGATATAAACGACAGGCTTTTAAGTGAGACTCTCCATTCTGGGAGAAATCACCAGCCTCTACCAGCCGCTCCATCACACTGGGGCTGATTGCAAAACTTCCTGGTTGCAAAACTTACTCTTTCAATTCTTCAATTTTCTCCTGCTTGCTTGGCTTCTCCAGAGCTTGCATCCACTTCTCATAGAGGTCGGCCGACAGGAGTTTGGAGGGAATATTTCGGAGGAAGTCCTGCAAGGCCAAGAGATTTAGGTGAGGCTTTGGGCACTACCCCTGAGCACACAGGGAGCATCACTGTGACATGGGCTCACTAGGAGGCAGGCTGGCTTGAGCTACTGGACCATCAGCACTGTCAGAGCAGTGGGGTCCATAGGTACATGCCAAGTACACTCACATTGGGGTAGTAATGGAACCCAGCTCCTAATTGCTTTTCATTCACCCATAAATCTCAGTATTCCTCCCTGGAAGGATGCTGAGGAGGACAAAGTGAATTTCTTGTAGGCATGGAGGAAATAAGCAGCACAACACATGGGACAGAAGATCAGGTGGAAAAGGAAAATGCCAAACTTTCCTAAGCCTGAAACTTTTAGCCTGGCTTTGCTCTGCCTTTAGTTTGGAGTCCCACCTGGGTCAGCTCTGGGCAATGAAGTGGGCCTGTGCAGATGAGCAATGACCTCCCAGTGCTGCAGGCCAAAGGAGCTCACCTTCAAGACCACTGCCAGCAGGTGCACAGATTTGCTTTTCAGATCAACATTCTCTCCTTTGTTTAGGTCCTCCTTCAGCTCTTTTCGTGCTTTCTCATTGGCAGCTTTTCTGAATATCCCTTCAGTGGAAGGTCCTTTCATATACAATATAGCTAGGAGATCCTGCAGGAAAAAAAGGTAGGCATGAATGGGAGGACAGTTAGTTGGGTGAAGGAAGGTCCTTTAGCAAATGAGCATTTCCTTAGAAACACAAGAAGAGTTGTCTGGAGGTACACTGTGCTCTGATTAGGTCAGTATCTAGTTCTTGCTCCAGGTAGATTTACATGGGCAATAACCTGATTTTCCCCCAACCCACCATCTTTTTTGACTGGTGAATTCCACTAACTTCAGTGGAGTCATCCCTGCTTCCTTCCAGAAGGAAACAAGGGATGGTTTAAGCCTTGGTTCAAATCCCATCCCTCTCAAGCCAGGAAAATATTCCTTAGAAGAGACAAAAGCCTGTCTATTAGAAAAGTCAACTCGGAGAACTGTCACAAGACAGAAAAGACAATATTTAGGAATTTGTTGGTGGCAGCTGAACACTTTTTTCAGGGAAATACAGAAATCCTTGGAAGTTTATGCTGCTGAAAGTTTCATTCAAATGACTTCTGTCGAATCACAGATGTATATACTAAGGAGCAGGTTTTCTCCTATTCCTGGTCCTGGGTTGTCACCACTCAAAGTTACTTCTAGTGGCCAAAACCCACAGACCTGACCCTTTCTACATCTGGGATGGGCCTTGAGCTTATCAGAAGTGTGTATGGAGGGGAAACACCAAAATCACTCATCTCCTTGGTGCTGCAGCACAAGTACCAGGGATCTTTCCTCACACTGAGGTGTGATAACTGTATCACCAGGCTTGCTTACCTGGACCAGCTGGGGCAGCGTGTCATCTTCCCCACAGATGATTGCCAGAGGCTGGCCAAACAGAGTGATTTTGGCACCCGAGTCTAGCTGCCCTGGGGAATTCCCGTTGGTAGAGCTTCGTCTCAGAGTAAATGACTGTGATATCACCTTCTTTCTTTTCTTTGTGCCATCTGCTGCAAGCAAAAGGAAAGCAAAAAAAAAAAAAATCAATTTAAAAAAAGAAAACCAGAGCGCGCTCTGCGGCCTTCTATCTGCGTGCAGATGTTTGTTGAAGCAACTCAAACTAAATGGGAAGAAACTGAAAGACAACTCAGTGGTTACTAAGGAAACAACTGCCTGAACTGTAAAACTGTGACCATCCCTCTCAGGACACCACCTTTCCTGTTTTGGGGTGGAGTTTTTTTTTACATTCTAGACTCTTCTTAGAGAGTGGGAACATACAAGGCGCAGAAATTACAAGATTTATAGAGATTTTTGATATTGTAGCGGTTTCTGTAATAACTATCTAAGGCAGATATGCCACTTGGGCAGCTGGCAATGACAACAATTCTCATTACGCGGTCTGGCTGTGCCCTAGCCTTAGGGCAGGAGTCGAATGAGGGGCTCCTGCTTTTTAGCCTCTTTCACAGGAGGTTTTCACATGAAAACACATGGCTCCAGCTCTGCCAGCTTCGGAGCCAGCTCTAATGGTAGTGGTCCTGCCAGAGCTAGTGCTCGCCCCCTGCCAGCCAGCCCGTTGAAGGTGATACTTGCTCTGGATGATGGGAGCATCACAGTTGGGCCTCATGGTCTTCAGGGTCAGAAATCTCTTAGCATGGGTTTTGCATCTGCATCTTAAAGAGGAGGGTATGCGAGAAATTTGGAGATGATGGTGGTATTGGGAAGAGGTGTGGCTTTTTTTTACCCTTTCAGAAACAGTGAGAGAAGGATCCTTTTGCTAGAAAGCTTTCTAAAGGACTTGCCTTCTACTCAAAAATAAAGTTGCCTTATGCAGATGATTTCTCAGGACCTGTATTTGTGGCATAGCACAAGTCCTTGGCAGAGAGGGGTTAAAAGCTATGGAAAAGTCACCTAACATTATAGTGTCATACAGAAATGTTTGCTTCTGATACTCCTTGAAAAATGGTCTCCTATGAAGATCTGCTCCAAATCTGAACCCTGCCCTGCTAATGAACTCCTCCTGGGTTGTTTACCAGTGCTGAGGTTTTGCATGGTGAGGGAAAACAAGTGCTGATGCTGCCAAGAGGGTTTATTTACTCTGGCGTGCAACCGCTGGTAGCGGCGCTCGCTCGCGGTGCCACACCCCAGTGGTGATGCTCGAGTGAGAAAGGACCACGTTTGCTTCCCATCGCTGCCAGGGAACATAACGAGAGCTGGCCCTGAGGACCAGGGAGCAGGGGGATAGCAGACCTCTGGCACTCAGCACTTGTCACCTCTGCCACTGAGCCGAAGGGAAAGAGGTCACTTGCAAGCGAGCGGCACTCCAGGGGTTAAGCCATCTGCTGGATGGGGCTGAGGGCTGTGGATTGCATGGGGAGGTGAAGCGGGCAGTTTCGGGTGGTTTTGCAGTTCTGGGTGGTTTTGCAGTTTCGGGTGGCTTTGCAGAAGCGCCAGCTTAAAAGCATTATATAAGAAGGCAGTTCCTCAGTTTGTCTTTAAAACTCACCAGCTGGGTGGCAAAGTCCGTCTTCAGTATCGGCTGGGACCAGTGCGGGGCATTTCTTGGCGTCAGCCTGCAAGAAGCGTGTTAGGGTTACAGAGCTGCCACCACCAGCGAGTCGCTGCAGCTTCTCAGAAATCTGTGAGAGGCTCCGGGGAATAACCAGAGCAAACCCAACACCTGCTGAAGAGGAGCCTGGGTGCCAGGGTGACGCTGCCTCACTGCCCAACGGAGGGGTTTGTGGTAAACCCCGCAGCCAAGCCATCCCAGACCTGCCCAGCAGGTCACAACCCCGTGCTCTTTCAGGCTGCTCTTTTGATACAGAGAATCATAGAATCATAGAATCACAGAATAGTTTGGGTTGGAAGGGACCTTAAAGATCATCGAGTTCCAACGTCCCTGCCATGGGTAGGGACACCTCCCACCAGACCAAGTTGCTCCAAGCCCCATCCAGCCTGGCCTTGAACACCTCCAGGGATGGGGCAGCCACAGCTTCTCTGGGCAACCTGTTCCAGTGCCTCACCAGCCTCACAGGAAAGAATTTCTTCCTAATATCTAATCTAAATCTCCCCTCTTTCAGTTTAAAACCATTACGCCTCGTCCTATCTCTCCACTCCCTGATAAGGGAGAAGCTACAGCCAGACACAGCCTACTCTTCTGTGTCCTCCCTTGGCACTAGAGATTCTCTCCGAAACTCCTCCGGGGAGCCTTGATGGCTTCAGAGCCTGCCAGATTCCTGAGCAAAGCTCCCCAGGAGCCCAGGGAATGTGCTGGCTGCTCACAGCGATGCCCAGCTCCTTCCACACGAGTTGCCTTTGAAGGGCTGTGCCCGCTCGTGGGTAATGGTGGGCATCCAGCAGCTCTTACAGGGGCCGCCCCCGCTTTGCTAAGGTCTCTCGCATCAGTACCCAACAAGGATAGGGGGAAATGTAGCGTCTGCTTACCTCCGACTGGCACTCGATCAGACTCTCCATGTTCCCAGCATTTAGTGTCTTTGACTGGGCAAGAAAGCAAAGACACTATGTGAGTAATTGAACGCCAAGGTTTAGGAATCAGAGCTTTTCAAAATCGCTCTGTTGACAGAGCTGAAGCAATAAAGACACTCACAGTATTACAGCTGCTTAACACTTTCATTAGGAGTTTGATCGGGGGAGCTCTGGACACTCTGGTTTCCTTCGGTCCTTTAGTTTGCCTGTTTATTGAACAGAGAATGGTCAAGGAAAGAGCTTTGAAAAACTGCACCCTTCTTCTCTGTCTTCCCTGCAAGCCAGTCTAGCATGTGAGTATGATCCCAAACCAGCGAGGTATCCCACACAAGTCAATCATAAAGCCCTTCTCCGAAGGCACTCAGCCCTGCTGCCCTATCTGCCTCTTGATTAAAAAAGAAAAAAAAAAAAAAGCAGCTTTCCATTTTTAATCCATGAAAAATAAATGAGCAGGTAGTGACAGATCCGTGTGATTGTTAATCTGCAAACGCAAGACTAAGCGGGTCAGCCAGCTCTGCCCACGAGCTACCCTTAGCAGTGGGCAAACCTCTCCCCCCAACTATATTTTTGTACATCCCTGTCCAGCTGCATCTGGAGCACCCCACCGACTTCAACCGCGACGCCACGGATCCTATCCCAGGCGGCACTTACCCAAGGAATGAGTCCAGCCAGAGCTCCTTCACCTCCCGTGAACTGCAGAGGAAAGGAGAAACAGCATCACCCCCCACGGCTACTAATCCTTTGGACGGAGGCAGGCGACTAAACAGTTCTACCCCACGTGTGCTGCCTTATATATGCAGAAGGGGCAGGTGGAAATTCACAGACAGGAAGAAGCATCATGGGGCAGGACTGAGATGCTATGAAATTTCTGGCTTCCTCTTTCCTTTTAGAGGAGTTACTCTTTTTTTTTTTTTTTTTTCCCTTAAAGAAAAAAAAATACCCAACCCTCGTAGCTGTTATGGATGGAAAAGATGAGACGCTTGCCAGGTAAAGGTTCCATCTCGCATCACCAGCGTGAGGTGGGATGCGCAGAGGGGGCTACAAGTGTGGGCAGCTTCTCCTTAACGTTAAAGGGCAGTGGGTGCAGTCTGTCCTGTGACAGCTTGGGGACCTTAGATTTTGCAGTTTGAAGACGTGCTGCCAGGTCAAGCTGCACTAAGAACAGTTAAAAGATGGGGGAGTGGGATAGCCAAAGTTCAGAGAAATGTTTTTGTATATTTTTTGAAAAACTAATGGCAACAGTTTACTGTCTGCGAGCAGATGTAGACACACACTTTGCTGGTGCCAAGTAGTTCTTGAGAATCTAAGCACTGGACTTTTATAGGAGAAGTGGTGTATGTAATAATTTCGTAATGTATGACAATATGTAATAAAAAGTTTTGATTAAAATACGCCTTAGGAAGAATTATGTGTCTGAGTAGTCAAGTTTAATTCCACAGAAGAGATCAAAAAATCCAGGAAAAATCTATCTCTGCTCTCCCTGAATCTCTTCAGGGTCTGTTGCCAACTCCCCCCACCCCCAGCCTGGGCACAGTAGTCACTCTACCAGGCCATTATGAAAATTCCTCAATGTTTAATGTTAAATGCATGGTGTCAGTTCTACTGATTCATTCACAGAGGCAAATTACAACCCAATATCCTGGGTACCCGTCTTTTGATCTGGTGGAAAAGAGGGGCTAAGGCTGAGAGTCGAAGGGTTGGGAGTATTTCAGTGGTGGATTTAGGTGGAAAACACGCTTGTAGAGCTGTGGTCTCTCTGCTGCTTTCCCCTGGTGGATGCTCCATTTCGTGTGTGCAGGGGACATTGCTGTGTCGTAGCACAGCTCTTTGCAGATGCACGTTGTGGCTACATCTGCTGCTGAATTCACCCTGGAAACCACTCTTTGCTTAAACCACATCAGGCCTGGCCCGTGTAGTATTGACCCTGGGCTGTCATGTGAAAGAGACAGGCCATCTCAGGTCGACTCTGCAGGAACCCAAGGTACAAAATTCCCTTTTGGTTAGACAGAGATGTGTCCAGAAGGACAAAAGGAGAGCTGCCCTGCTTTTATGGAGGGAGATGGTGTAGGTGACCTTTGAAGTCCTCCTGAGGCCCATCATTTCCTTGTCCTGTAGAGACACTGGTCTGCTGACTTGTTTAGGGCTGAAACTTAGAGGAATCTCAAACAATTACACTGCAGCCCTGTGCATTTACCACTGATCTTTTACTCATGCCTGTAACTGATTTTTTATTAGTTAGCAGTCCCGTGGCATCTAGTATTTCCCTACTGAATTCCATGGGCCGATGCACATTCTTGCAGAAATACTGTCCTCGTGCATCGCGTTCTCCTGGGAATTTCTTCCAAGGCTCCCTGGCAGCCGCAGCACCACTGCTGATAGTCCCAGCAGGATTCCTGGGACAAAGGGCAACTATTTTTCAGGATTTCTGTTAAATATGTATCTAAACATAGCTGTATGGCAAGTTTCTTGGAGCTCGGGGGACAATTCCGTTCTGTTTTCCCCTCCCTTCCAGCGCTCTACCCAGACGTATTTCTGAGCTCAGTCAGTTGTAGGATTAAGACACCGGGTTTGATCTGGAAAATGTGCGACTCGTGAAGGAAATGGGAGTTTAATGGGTGGTGATTAACTGGGCCCAGAAGCTTAGATTACAAATAGGGCACAGCTGTACACAGGGCATAATGGTTTGAATTTCCCAGGAGGAGAAGATACAGTAATGGGTGGTGTGTTTTGATAGCACATCACCAGGCTGTCCATTGGCACACCCTGCTGTATCTCTGTCTAATTAGCTCCTGTCTATTAACAGTGGTGGGGTTATAATGGCCATTGTACGTGGAAGGCACATGTATAGGCCTGCCGGCCCATATGGCAAACAATTTGCAATTTTTTTCACTCTCCTGGTATCATTCTTTCGTTTATAGCTCTTTTACGGCGTGTGTCACAAACACTTAATTTGCGCCAAAATGATTTTAAAGCAGCTTATTTCCTGATGAACAAACATGCCCCATCCGAATAGCCGGCATCCTAAAAAAGCTGCGGCTTGGCGGAGGAGCTGCATGGCCACCCAGCACGAAGCTGGGCTGTATTTGTGGGAAGCAGTAGGCGAGCACGTGCTGGCTCCTGTCACACGCTGCAGAGCTGCTTGTAGGGTCCCAAGGTTGGAAGACCTGCAGGACCAGGTGGGAGAAGACAGGAGGACCAGCATAGCGTGAGCTGTCCTCGCATCTACCAGCCAGGGCAGCTTCACGGCTTCCTCCACCAGTGTGGAAAGGGTAACAGATGTAGTTCCCAAAGCCAGTCCCCACATTGAACATTAACAGAAAAGTCCTGTCATATGGGACGTTTACAAATGAAGGTCCCTTACATCAACAGCTGCTTCTCTCCCTGAAGAGATGGACTCCCTCTCTACCACCCAGCTCTGCTTTGCAGACTCAGAGCCTTTGCTACGGTCTGCCCCTCAGTTTGGTACAGATCTCATACCAGGATGCATTAGAGCAACGTGTTTGTTGTACCATAGAGGTTGCCCTAGGGCAGGCAGAATAGATGGCAGATGGCTTGCTGTTGTGATGTGTTTCTTCCAGGCCATCCCTAAGTGAATGCACTCTCCTTCAAAGACATGGGGATATCTACACAAAAATCAGGGTGTGGGAGAGGGGGTGGACTTAGAAAGGTTTTGTAGGACTTCTTCCCCTCCTGTACATCAAGTTGCTTCCCTCAGTTCTGATGAAGTACTTTGATTTCACAGAATCACAGAATCTTCTAGGTTGGAAGGGACCTTAAAGATCATCTTGTCCAACCGTCAACCTAATTTTGACAAAAATAAACACCCACACAACAAATAAAAAGCAACACCATCACTAAACCATATCTCCCAGCACTACATCAACCCATCTTTTGAACACCTCCAGGGATGGTGCCTCAACCACCTCCCTGGGCAGCCCATTCCAATGTCTGATAACCCTTTCGGTGAAAAATTTTTTCCTAATATCCAGCCTGAACCTCCCCTGGCATAACTTGAGGCCGTAACTGAGGCCTTCACAGGAGGGAAAGAAGGAGCAGGGAGGTCCCACAGAGCAGCTGATCCGGGGTAGATCCAGGCCCCTCAGACCTGGGTTTGCTCCTCATGATGTGAAGCATTTTCCTTGTAGAACCCCAGGCACCAAATTGATGCCTCTGCTTCCCCCTGGGCCCAGGCACCCCCTTCCCTCTCCCAGGACATGGCTGCTTTTGTGGTCCACTGCCACACACCTTGTCCAGACAGTTTTTGGAGAGAAAGGTTTATATAGCACTTGCTACCAACATAGACCAAATGGTGATTTTCCCATTTCTGTGAGCTACAGTCAAACTAGGCATTTTCTCCTCTTTTCTCCTCTCTCTTCTTACACCATGCCTTGGTGAAGGACTCTGGACCACAGCAACGAAGGGGAAGCATCAGTTGGGAGGAGAAAGGAATCGGCAGCTGATAGTAAACAAAAGAACAAAGGAAGAAATCTGCTGTGGCTGGAAAGCATCTCTGTTTTCTTCTCTGCTTATCAAACCACAAATGGGAAAATCCCAGCCACAGCTCGCTTTTGTTTATTTCTGCGACTTTCGCGCATGTTTGACGTGATGGCTCTTAGAGATGACAGCGTGCGAATGAATCCCGAAACCCGCCTTCGCCCTGTTGTTTTACCAGCAAGGATGCAGCAGGAGCATAGCTGTGAGAAGGAGACAGGAGGACAAGCCTGGAGCAGGGACTCTTTCAAGCCCATATAGAGCAGAAAGAGCCTTCAACAGTGCCTCTCTGTGTGGAGAAGGGGTTGTATTCCAGTTTTGTCTTCACTGGCACAACTGCGGTCTCCCAGGGGACGACAGGAACATTTACCAAAATAAGGAAAGCAATTATGCCAAAGTCAGAGAGTGGTTAGGTGGGGTGGTGTTTTTTTTTGGAAAGGAAAGCTCTGCACGATCTGTCCATGGACTCAAAGAACAGGGTGGCACGTGGGTTGCTGAGAACAGGTCACATTTCTACATGTCTTCTAAGGGCAGCTCTAATTTCCTAGGGCTCTCCAGAGCATCTTGTGGATTGCAGAGGTTTGATGACAGAAAAGAGGGTGGCCTGAGTTTTAATCAGGTCAGACCCGACTTCCTACCTGTAACAGCTCAGAACGAGATCCATCAACCCAGCTGATGTGGAACTCCTGCAGTTTCAGTCAGGTGGGACCTGGGCTTGTGCTAACCCTGCCTTTGGAAAGTGAAACCCACTGGCAGTTTTTCCCAGCTCTGCTCAGCTGATTTCTATCCTTAATCAGATATCAAGGTTAGATTGCTATGTGGGTTAGCTTGCACCACCCTTCTACTGGGTTACTACTGCACAGGAAAAAGTTATGAATCAAAAATAATATTGTAAACACAGCCCAAGATGTTTTCTGTGCTCTTCCCATGACAACCTTTTGGTCGCATCTGCTTTGCAGGTTGGTTTGTTTATTCTTTTGTGGGTGCTCCCCCCAAGGCTAAGTTGGCAAGCTCTAAAGTTTTTCACTTGCCCTCAGGTGACTGGTTCCAGTGGGTGATTTTTCAGCTGCGGAGGGGCCATTTTCCCAAAGGGCCTGTGCTGGTGTTCAGCTGCCTCTGAACTCAGCTTGCTGTTGTATCTCAGCAGCACTTGGGTATCACTCATCCCTAAGTGCTCCCTGAGGTGGCCGGCACAAAGGTGCTGGGGAACTGAAGTTGCCCCTCATTTCTGACTGAGCGGATGCAGATCGAAATCTTTGCTTGCTTACAATAAACAACAAGATAATAGAGAATGCTTGTAATTAAATCTAAATTCTATTCTTTTCGAGATTTGTGGTTGAAGGTACTAAAAAAGTATTGAAAATTTAGATAATACTATTTTTGTCACTCTAGCAGGTTTCTCACTTATTTCACTCCTTTCTGTTGTCCATTTGCAAATCAGAAACTGAGACAGTGATTTTCTGCCAAGTTTGTTTTCTCTCAGGAACAGATTATATTTCTTACTGAATCCGGAGAGGTGTGAATTTTCAGGATTAATACAAATGTTTTCTTTTCAATTTTGGTTGGTATGAGCTTGTATTTCTCCTGCTTCTGCACCTTGTGTTTTGCTTTGAATTTCAGCATGAAAATGATCTCAGGTCTCAAAATGAGAATCAGTGGAAACCAGAGACAACCTGGATTTCACACTGAGTTCTAACTTGCATGTGATTTTCAGGCATAAGTCATCTTGCTTTCACACAAAATACGATCTGCAGACTGCCAGTGGCCTAGGAGCCAGTCTGGAATAAGACCAATAAAACTTGGTCCGAGAGTAATTTTGGGTTTTGTTGTCTATGAGTCCCACTGAAACAAAAACTGAAAAAGAAAGGCAGGGTCAAGAGTGGCAAGACCCTACAACCCCCCTGGGAGAGCGGGAGATGCTCCAGGCATAGCAAGCACCCATGGCCATGAACAAGGCTGTCACCAAAAGCGCTGAGGAGGAACGACCAGAAGTAGTTGGAATTTCCCCATCGTTCACCTCCAGTTGGCCGGTGGTGTGACGGGAATAGCCCCAAACTCTTCATCACAGCGATGCCCTTGTGAGTTTGTCGTTCCTGGGCTCTACCTGCTTCCCAGGTAATCAGTAGAACTGCCAGTAACCACATCCTCATCACCACTAAATTAACCGTGAATGGGAACATTTACGGCCACACACCTGGACTCCATCCTCCAGGCAAAAGCAGCGTCAGGCAAAGTGAATCTTTCCAAGCACAGCTTTGCTGGCTACAGTTAAACTCCCCTGAGCACGTTTGACCCCGTGCTTTGGGAGAGTTATTTGCTTGTCGTGCCCTGTCCTTGTGCACACACATCCACACACAGCAAAATAAAATGTTCTTCTGTGAAGTTTTTGGCCACCCATCAAAATCAAGATGATAAATTCGAAACAAACATCTCCATATTAGCCGGTGATTGCCATATTGTTGCTACTGGCAACAGCTGCCGTGTTAGTGTTTTATATAAACACTCTGCTTTTGTGTTGCTCTCCCGTTTTAAAAAAAAAAAGACTACCTTATGAGGATTTCAGAAAGCAAACGCTTCTCGTGGCACAGGCTCTGCCTCCTGCCAAAGGGCACCCCGAGGTCTCTGGGCACAGGAGACGGTCGCTCCTGCCATGGAGGGGACACGTGGAGGGTAGAGGTTCACCACGCCACAAGCCAGGCTCAGGCACCAGCACCAACAAGCACAACTGGGACCTCGGCATCCAGGTCCTCACCTCCACGTTTGTAAAAACACAGAGGCTCTTCCAGGCTGGGAATAAGAGAGGAATTCCCACCCTCCAGAGCGAGCAGGACCTGGGATCATCTGTTAGCGAGAGTGGGGTGGGGAGGAAGAAAAAACACTTTTTGAGCTTGAGCTTGGCTCTATCAGCTCATTGCTGGAGAGGGCTTGGCTTGAAGGCCAAGCTATCCTGTTCAGGCCCACGTTCCTGCAAAGCTGGCCATTAATTACTGCTGCTGCCATCAGACCAGGTGCTCTTATGGCTGCATTTGCTTATTCCACTCATGTGTGGCTGCTCTGAGCCCTGCCTTTGCTTTCAGATCTTCAGTCCGTGCACAGAGATGAGAGTAAGGACTACGCAGAGAAGGTACCTGCATGCCAACATGGCCATTTCCCCGTTCAGCAGTGGCTGAGGCTTGAACAGAAGATTTTGTTCTCCCTTTCCACTTCCTTTTAAAGTTTTATTTGTGCTTTGTTTGAGCTTCACCTTTTCTTCCATTTATCAGATGTTTGTTTGGGATTTTTCTCTCTGAAAACAGTCGCTGTGTGTGGTCTTACAGTCATGAACTGCCTTATATAGTATTAGCAAGAAAGTGTGTGAGGGAAGGATACACATTTAACCAGGCCAACTGATAGAGGTGCAAAACCCTTCCCCAGGTCTGAAAAGAAATGCCTGTCTTCAGTCTAAGGACCGGTTGAGAAGAAATGTTCTGAATTTTACTAGATACATTCATCAGTGACATGGTTACTTGGTGAGGTAAGACAGATACCCCAGAAGTACCTCAAGAAGGGTCTTTTCAAAGAGAGATTGAATCCTCTTACCCTTAGACGCCATAAGACGTTAAAATACTAAGCCAAAAGATGCACAGTCCAGCAACTGCTGTCACGTTTGTGTAAACCAGAGACCATATTGCTACAGAGAGTCTTAGTGTTGCTTGTGCAACACCGTGAACCCATCCTGCCCTTGTGTAACTTAATTGAACTTAGTATTCAGAGAGTGAAAATGAACACTCGTTACCCTTTAAGTTATGCCAGACCTAAGATGCTGGTACATATGCGAGAGGGTCCTGCTTCCATTTGATATCCAACAAGGCAAAGTGCCCATTCTTACTGCATTATACACAGATTCCCAGAGTCTGTCTTTCAAACATAACCCCCTGGAATTACTATAGCTCTAAGTTAGTCACCTCCAACGCTATACTCAGCGAAAATGTTTGCTAAACCCACGCACTGAAATACAACATATCTCTGTAATTGACTCCTGTCTGTGCTATTTTAGGAGAGCCAGATGTGCGAGAAGAGGAGTTTGAGAGGCCTGTGTTATGTCCCAGTGGTTGTCCCTCCTCCCTGCAACATTTCTGTTTGCTTCCAGAACCAAGCATTCCCCCAGTTTTCCTTGGACGAGAGCGTCCCGCAACGTAAACCTGTCATAACTGTGAGACTGACATGAATAAACAACGCAGATAATATTTCTGCACTGACCTTAAAGGAAAAATCCTAACGGGTGTCACAAGCATGGAAAAAGTCGTTACTTTTAGCAATTGAACAGGCTTACTCATCAAACCTACAGCCCTCAGTAATCCCCCTATTAGGGAATTTTCAGACTAACCAAAAACTGTGATTGCGTCTTTGCGTCGGGGTTTTGTGGGTGAACTCCAGGAGATGCTTTCTTTTGCCCTTTAATTTTCCACACAACATCTGAAAGGCAGCTTGCCTTCTCGCTGCCGCTGTTTCTCATGAACAACGTGCCGAAAATAAAAGGTCACTGCGCTGCATAAGGTGATTTGGTGTCTTTTGGTGAAAAGTGGTATGTACAGGAGAACCCCGAAAAAACGTTTGGCAGCTGTTGCCTCTTCTGTCTCCTTTGTGCCACGTGGCAAAGAGAAGAACTTAATTTTAGCCTTACTGGCAAATCTCTGACAAATGAAGGCATTTTAAATGCATTGTTTGTGAGGAAAATATGTTATTTTCTGGGCATTACTCGTGTCCCACAAGATCTCTGCAATTCTACCTACCACATCAAAATGCGACAGACACCTTCTGGCCAGATCAAATTCTCAATTATTTTAAGCATGGAGCTTATTGTCAGGAGGCAATATGAAAATGTGACAATGAAATAACCATTCTAAATGGTAACAGAACTAACCATTTTATCTAGATTTTGCAATAAAGAAGTTTCTGAGCATGAACTCCCCTCCCTTTGCCTGACCTCTGGGAAGGGATCTGACATGAGGACTCCTGCACAGTCACAGCAGAGGTTATGCTTTAAACATCAGGCAGATAGTGGGACTTGGTGTCACACGATGTCTACGTGCTCTTTGAGGAGCTACTTCCTTCCAAGTGAGCTTGGGAAGGGTCTCATGGCGCTGCAGTCGTTGCAACCGCTGTGGTCCTTAAAGCTCCTAAGGAGGTCCCTGGCCTCCTTAACAAGAAAGTTTGCAAGACCCCTGAGCAAAAAGGGTCTAATTCTGGTTGAGGGGCCTCAGCGGCAGCTCCTCAGAAACCCCCAACCCACAGATATCCCCTCGAAGACCTTGGCAACTTCTCACATGCAATATTCTTTGTCCTCTAATTTTTCCTTTCCTATGCCAAATCCTTTATCTTTAGCCATGCAGAACTTTTATCAGATTTAACTGGGTTTAGTCCTTTGTAGGTTTTTAATCTCGGGCTCCTTGTCTGACAGGCAAGGCTTCTGTGACTGCACCTTTTTCCCCAGGTGTTTTTTACTCCTCTATCAACCCCCAATAACTTTTATTCTCTACATTAACTTCAGTCACAACAGGCAACTCGTCCTAGAAGCCCTTTGTAAATTAGTGGGTGGAGGGGATTTCTTTCCCTGAGAAAAAGTCATTAAACAGTCCTGAGTCATTCGTTAATCAGCATATTCATCACAGCCACCCGGTCACTGTGCCCGTAGCTCTGGGCTAGCTGTGGTGTGCCTCATGGAAATGGCACATAATCATGGTGGAGATCAAGATCTTTGCAGAGAGGTGGATCAGGGCACAAGGGACATGAGCCTGAAGGAAATGTCACATAGTTGGTTCCGCTGTTCCCATAAGGGCACATTCACATTTTCAGATAAAGCTTTGGTAACTGCATTCAGGTTTTGAGCTACAAATGTGAGGAAACAGAGGGCAGAAGGTGGTTAGATGGACATCCCATTCTATCTATCAGCAAGGTGTGCCTCTGTCATCAAATACATGTCTGCAGGGCTGTCAAAATATGGAAGAACTTGTATATTCAACATACAAGAAGTGCTGGATTTCCATAAACTTCACATTTAATCTTCTAAAAGAAAACACTGGGATATGTGTATGGAGGTAGATTTCTTGCTCTATATCCTAACAGGTCAGATGACATCCCTTTCCACAAGTGAGACACTGCTTGAGTGGGAACACTAGATGTTCAGAGTGTATCCAAGCACTTGACTCAGTTCATCACTTTTCAGCAAAGAGCATAGACAACTGCTTAGTTGAACACACTGAAACTGAATACCTTTGGTACCAAGACAGAAATCACTGCTTTATACTTAAAATTAACAGGTTTGTCCCTTTCCTCTATTCTCATCATAAGCAAATGAAAATCAATGGCATTTGGGTTTATGTATCACTTCAGAGCTTGAAATTCCCCCCTTCCATTTTCCGCACACTGGGGTACCTGGTCAGGAGACAAAGGCCCATTTTATACCCCAAAGATTATTGATTTTTAACAGTGAGGAAAGAATCCAGTAACAAATGGGAATAATAACCTTTCTTTCATCAAACAGTGATTTTTGCTTAGCTTACCTTAGAGAATTTTGACTGGGGTTTGGCCAGTATTCTATGTAGATAAAGGAATTTTAATGAAACTAGGGAAAAAAAGATGCCTGTATTTTCCAGTGTAGTCTCTAAATTCTGAATTATGTTGTCCTGATTGAAAAAAAAACCCAAAACTTTCATCAGCTTGAAAGTACTTGCTTAATTTCTTACACAGAGGTAATCCTCTAAAAGGAAATTACGGTCAGACACTGTGGTTGGTTTTTTTTCTCTTCCTTCTCTTTTTTCCTTCTTTATTATTGCCTAGCAGATCCTAGTTTTAGTTCCTGAAAAAAAAGCAGGTTTTGTTGGTTCTCTTCTTCTTGATGCACAAGACAGATACCACTAGTTTTGCCGAATGAATTTTCCCGCCACAAATGCCTTCCTTCCCAGCGGTTTGTGTGACTGTTTCTGTATCCCTGTAGGTATAACTGAAAAGGTCCTGATCCCTGCAGCCTGGCTCTCTGTGCACCCCAGGGATAAAATGCCACCCCTGTGATTTAAGTGGCGTTCAAAATTAAACGGGGATAAGTGAGGACCAGGACGGGGAAAAAATGCCAGGCTTCTGGCATCGGATTGTGCCTTTATGAGAGAACACCTATAAAAGCCTGCTGTCATTAAATATTCTATCACTTTTAGTAAAAATTTCTGTCCTCAAAACAGGGAATTTCCGTCAGAAACCACAGACTCTTTCGCAATGATACACATGGATGGGGACCTACTTTATACGGTCAAGGTACCAGCCTTGTCTCTGTTCCTTGGAAGAGAAGAGGGGATGGAAAGAGCATTTGCCCACTGGTGGGATTTTTTCTCCTTTGCCGTGACTTCTGCTCCGTCTCGGCAGGAGGAGGCTGGCGCTGGCTTTGGCAGCTGTGGGCAACGTTGTGCTGGGGAGTTACCACTGAGGGCTCTGGAGAGGAAGTGGAATCAAGGACCAGATCCTCAAAGACACATAGGAACTTTTCCTTTTTAGTCACCTACCTACCCTGATTTTAAATAGGAGTTGCGAACATAACTGCCTCAGCAAATTTTGGATAAGATGAGTGTCGGGGAGAAGGCAAGCAGGCTCCTGGCAGCGTGAGGTGTAACTCCTTTTGGTTTGCTCTTCTTCATGACTGCTGTGCATTGAGCATGGCCGAGATAAAACTAACCTGGGCTTGGGCTGTGCTTTTCATTGTGATCCTTTTTATTTCCAGCACCAGTGAAAGGAGGTTCAGAGAGTCTACATGATGCATTCCCCAAATAATTTCTACAGAAAACATGGTAAAAGGATGACTTAGACTGCATCTGATAATTAGAGAGGATGGATTTAATATCAGGGTGCTTGCCTGGAATGCCAGGTCTGGGGACACAGAGAGAAAAGGGACAGGGATCAGCATCGGGGTTTTGATGTGAGTTGTCACAGGAATATTGCACAGGAATGCTGCAAAGCTGGGATTCAGAGACCAGTTGCTCCAAAGGGTGCTTGAATCAAGTTTTAGTCAATGACTCATCTCTAAAGAAAACAAGTATGATTCAAAGATCTACTACCAGACAAAATCTTATGAATGAAGAGATTTCATTGTGTCCCTAGTGGAACTCTGCTCTGAACGAACGCTGCCTTGGACTAATTTATGGGGCCACAGCAACATATCTCCTTTAGTGTAATTTCCTTTAACAGGACTTTGACATGCTAATAGTCTTGTGCACGGGCAAAAGCCATTCCTTCTCCACAAACCTCATGCATTAAAAGTGAAATGCCTGACCACAGGAAAAGGAGAAAGGTACCGTTTTCTTTAATAAGTAGAGTTATAATGCGAAGTGTAAAATACAAATCCTGCTATGGTCTTGCAGGAATTCAGAATCACAGAATCACAGAATCTCCATGGTTGGAAGGGACCTCTGAGATCATTGAGTCCAACCTCAAAACAAACAAACCAAAAAACAAAAAACCACCCAAAACAGGAATTGTTTGGATCTGCCCACAAAATATGCAACAATAATAAAAGTGTAGAGGGAACCAAGAAACTATCCTATCATATTGGCTGATTATGGAAAACAGCTCTTCCACATGTCATAGCTGGTTTGTCCTAGACTCCCCAGTCATCACTGGGACTCCCCCCGTTAATGCTGGCTAACCAGATTCCTACTAACCAGCTGTCCTACAGTGCTTGGAGATACGGTTTAGTGATGGTCTTTGGCAAGTGTTAGGTTGATGGTTGGATGCAATGATCTGAAAGGTCCCTTCCAACCTAGACAATTCTATGATTCTATGATTCTATGACAGTGTGTGCACACACACACTTCTCTCAACATCTCAGCTTAAAAGCATCTAGTAACAAATCTTCAATGTACCCACTGACTGTAGTTCTCTGTGGAAGGGGGATAAACACATTCTAAGGAGGAATTGATTGTGATCCCCGGTCTTGCTATTTATGAATCTTTAAACGTTCATCTGAGGGACCCACAAACCTTCTCAGTGTCTTTGCTGTTCAGCATATGGAAAGCTACAGAGTGATACAAATGCCTTTGCATTGTTTTCTTGAAGTCCACTAGGCTTTTGGGGAGGTAGAAAGCACTAAACATTATCAAGCACCTTCCCAAGCTTGGGTTGCCTTGGGAACCCTTTCTTGGCCTGTCCAAATAACAATTAAATGCAGGAATGCTTCAGGCAAAGTTCCCATCAGTACCAATCCAGCAACAACAGCCGCCACTGTGCTGAGAACATCCAACAGCTGTCAAATCAGCAGGGAGGAGGGAGATGTTTAGTCAGTTGAACAGCTTCCACCTGTAGTGTGGCAGAGATTGCTCCTGGGCCCATGAGATGGGGAGGCAGCAGTTGACAGAGATGCTGGGTGAGGAGCTGGCTGACTCCTCAGATGCAGATATACATCCTTATCTTGGAGACAGCAGCCCTCCCTTGGTGCAAGCCACCATGACTTGGTTGTTGACTCGACCCTTGCAGTGACAAAGGGTTCAAGTCCCTCAACTGGTGCATAGTGGGAGGGCTTGTGGCAAGGACATTTGGCTGACATCTTCAAGGAGACAAACATACTAAGTAATTATTAGAAGATAAAAAGAATTCTTTATTACCTATGCAGAGATGGTATTCTATGTTTCTGTCTTATTTTATTCTTTTTAGACCATGGTCTGTTGGTGGGGTGGAATAAGAAATGCAGATACTAGTGAAAGTTGCAGATAAAGATATGCAGAAGTTGGGTAGATGAAAGAGAGTGCTCAGTGAGGAGCAAGCAGCTCTGATCACCCCCATGTTACCCAACTGCTACAGTCTCCATAGTCAAGGGCAGTGGTGGCATGGATGTCAAAGATCCCTGTGGAAGGCAGACAGGAAAAGTGACAAGTAGAAAGAACCTGTCCCCCAGCTGCTCGGCTGTTTACGTCTGCTTTTCCATTTGCTCTTCCTTTGGGAGACAGATCCAAAGCCACCATAGAGTCTGTCAAGAGGGAAGACAGGATGGAAGGGGTCTGCAGGGTTTCTGTAGAGACACCTGAAGTTGGTGAGAAAAAGCTATGCATCATGCTTGCTCTGAATGAGAAGGACAGGGAGCAAAAGGGTCTCCTGAACCGTATCTGTAGGCCGTCTTTATTAATTCTCACTGTTCCTTTTTTTCTCTTGATTGTGGACATTTTTATCCCATACAGAAGGGGAATGAGAATCTATGACTTTGGTGGGAACGCTGTCCTGTTACGGCCATCTTCCTGGACTTGGCTTAAGTTGGGTTGTCATTTTTCTTCTGTTCAGATTTATAAACATGGCTAATTCTCCTTGCCGGGGGCTTGCTTGGGAGCCCCAGCTTTCAAACTCAGGCTCACAAACAACAAAATCTGGAGTGAAAGGATGCAAGTGCCTGCACAACAAAGCAAATAATAAATAAATAAAGGTGTCTCTGGTTTCCTTCTATTAAAAAGCTGAAAAATTACACTTAAGAAAGAAAGGGATCTCAACTGTCGACTCAAACTGGGAGGTGACTGGGAAGTGTCTACTTCATGGTTGCATGGGCAAGCCTGTGTTATTTGCCTTGACTCCACGTGCTCTCACAATGTCTCTGGTCGGATGACTATATAGATGTCATTTTCAGAAGATCCCTGTCTCATTCTGCATTTGAAATGAAGGCGTAAGGACTGGACTTAGGATAAATTTAAGTAATATTCTTATCTTCCTTATTTCAAATATTTTGAATACATCTCATCGCAACCCATGTGATGTTTGCTAGCACATTTTTATTTCTGCATTGAGATATGCAGCTACGACACAGTTTTCTGTGGTTGTGTTTCCCCTCCACACTGTTCGGTTTCTCTTGTCTTTGGCCCATCCAGTCTGAGGCTTTTTTTCCTGGAAATGGCTCCCCTTACATACTATTTCCCTCATGATTTCCTGGAATACATTTTGCAAGAGGGACTGAAAGAGTTACTTCTGCAGTTTATGGAGCTGTTTTTCTTAGAGGCTCAACATATCCATCAACTGACATCACGGAGAACGATGTTGCAATCAAAATCCACCCACTGAACTTAACTTTCATTTCACGAGTTTGCAACAAAAGACAGGAAAGTGGCCCAACATTGGGCCAATTATTGTCAGTCTGTGACTGACACTGTCTGTCTCACCTGATTTTCCCACTGTTGCTCATTTCAGTGCAGCTCTTTAATCTTCCCTTCCAGTTGCTTGGGAAATACCTTGGGAAACTGGAGTTCTGTGCAATTTGAACAAATTTTTCTTCTGAAAATCTTTAAGACTCTGAAAATTTTCATGGGATGAGTAAAGTGTCCATTGGACAGCCAGTCCAAGTGGGCATCATGAGGAACTGATGAGGTGTCCCCAGCAGTGCAAAAGGTAGTGAGCATTTTCTCTGTCTAAACTGGTACATCTACATCCAAGTTAGTCATCTAGACTCTCTCTGTAGTCCAGAGGGAGGGCAAGGCATCGCTACGTGGGGAGGGATTCTGTCCTACAGCAGGAACCTAAGACGGCTCAGAGGGTTTCTGCAGCTGCAACTGCCTCTTTCTGCCCATTGACTATAGAGGGGTTTAAACCACAGGCTCAGATGTTCAGTATTTCCCACAACACTGTACACATGTGGTAAACACATAGTACGTACAGAGAAACATACACAACAAGATTCCTTCAGTCTAAGAGGAAAGCTAGAGGGAGCCTATTTTCCAGATGAAGAAATAAACTGAGACGGAATGAAAACTTCTTCTTGCTCTTCTCCTGTAGAAGAGTGTTCCTTTCAATTCCTGATAAAGACAGACATTCTCTTTGTGCAGCTCTTGGGAGATAACACCACCATTTTCCTTCCACCTGAACTGCTCACATAACAACAGTTGCACCTTGCTCTTAACCTGTTCTCCCCAGCAGTAGCTCTCACTCTGCTCTTTAACACCATGAGATACATCTCATTTACTCACCCAGGTTCCCTTCAGCAGCATCGGTCTGTACCACACTCATCCCTCCCTTACGACAAGGGATAGATACCAGATTAGATACCAGAAAGAAATTCTTTTCTGTGAGGGTGGTGAGACACTGGAAGAGGTTGCCCAGAGAAGCTGTGGCTGCCCCATCCCTGGAGGGGTTCAAGGCCAGGCTGGATGGGGCTTTGAGCAACCTGGTCTGGTGGGAGGTGTCCCTGCCCATGGCAGGGGCGTTGGAACTCAATGATCTTTAAGGTCCCTTCCAACCCAAACCATTCTATGATTCTATGACAAAGGAAGCCTGAGATTCCCATGTCGGGTTTTTCCTGACAGTTTTGTAATGGTGGCTTTAGGCTCCCGTCATGCTACTGAGGATGCTCCAAGCTGGGTTCTCCACTGCTTCACCCGGGGCATGGTGAGTGCAAAATGCTTCCAGGCACAGACAGCAGTTGGGTTTACGTCTCCAGGTGGACTAAGAAGAAGGCAGAAAGGCAAAAAAGGAATGAGAGCAGAGGCAGATCTGCAGTTGTGATTGCAGATGTCCTCAAGGAGCTCCTCCGAAGGCTGCGCAATTGCCAGTGAGAGGACATTCCAGCCCACTGTGCATTCAGAAAGCAATTGCTGGTGGCATTTCTTCCCGCACTCCTCCTCCTCCTCAGAGAGAAACTGGCCGGTTCTGAGGTGTTACCCTTTTTTGTTTGCACGTGGGAGGCTGATAAACCAGAAGCGGGGTCTGCTTCCTTGTGCTGAACTAAGCAAGCAGGCAGGGAAAAACCAGTCCCTTTAATCTGACCAGATATAATCATTTGTAGACTTGTGACGATCTACGCTGGAGTATGCAAAGGCAAAAGTTTGCCCACTGTCACCTCACAGAGACTGGGTGGGGGCCTTTACCCATCTCTGTCTTCAACCCTCCTAAGGACTCTTGAGAGCAAGGCTTTACGAGCACATAACGCTACAAAACGGGGAAGACGGATAACTTTTTGCAAGAGCCACGGCAGCTGACCTGCTGAGTAACTGTCTAAAAGGCACATCAGAGAGATTTGCTCTGTAGAGCCAGTTCATGTGACCAACAGCATCATATGACTGGTGGCAGCTGGTTGGTGTCTTGCCTCAGCACCTAGTGGCTTGTTGTGCAAGGATGAAAGTTTTCTAGGACAGGCCTGGTTTCTTTTAAATGAGCTCTTCATTTTGTTGCCAGTCAAGTGACTTAATTTGGCTTGTTTTATTCTTTTGAAAGCGACTACGTGCCTTTTGCTGTTTGAGAAACTTGCTGAATTGCTCATTCCCATGACCAGAATTCTCCATTGGCTGGGACATGCTGGTCGTCGTTGCCCCACCGGGTCTTCTCCCGGTGCTGAGATGACCATTGCTTGTGTCATCCTCACAGCAGCTGACTGACTACTTAGTGATTAGAAATCACCATATATTTGAAAAAGGCAGAGGTAGATTTTCAGGCTATCTGGTTATTCAGAGAACTAGCATCCAGTCAGCCCAAACTGAGGCAAAAATCTCTTCTTTTGGAGCCCTGAGAAACTATTATTTGTCAACACCAGTTTCAGGTGACTTCAAGCTTTTTCTCTTGGGGGTTCTAGCCTTTCACAGGTGACTTCAAGCCTTTGCAGACCTTCAGAAACCAGAACACACACAAGAACTTTTGAACATCTGTATCCATCAGCCCAAATACAAATAACTCTTCTTTTCTGCAACATCCTGCTGATACTCATGCGAGGTGCATTTCAAATATACTGAACGCTATTTGCATTTATCAGTTCAAGTCATTGGGGCACTTTCTCTGTCCTACCATGTTCCTGAGGTCCCTCAGCCCCACTCAGGTGACAGTCTTGTTTGATTGCAAGATTAACAATAGCACCTCTCCCAGCCTCCCCAGCTCCAGGACAAAAGAGAGATGGAGAAGACAGGCTTTGCAAAGCGAGACAATGACGTGCCCAAGGTGGCCACATTCTTTTCCAGGTCTCCTCAAATCCTGTCTGGTCCCTGGGACCACTGCCAGTCAGCTCACAGACCTCTCCAAGCTTCTTGTCTCTGCTGTATGAGGCATCTTAGCACAGGGTTTTGTGAGAGAGACACCTTGGAGGCAGAATTGAGGAGATCAGCCAAACAAATCTCTCCAGCATATGAAACTTAACAGGCCTAAGTGACTTTTGCAAGTATTTTCTAACCTGGAAGCTGTTGCAGCCAAATCCCATAACACAGGGCCAGGAGGAGTGTCAAGGAACTCTGACTGGTTCTCCAGACACCACCTGCCCTAAGCCTGTGCACTTTGTGCTGGGAAGGAGATGAAATCCGTGCAGATGGTGCTCCCAGACTTGTGACAGTCTTCCAAGGCTATCAGATGACACTGGGTACACAGCCACTGTAAGAAACAACCTCCTGGCCACTGCTCTGAGCTGATGGTGATAAAGCAGGATTCTGATTTTGGAGTGGGTGAGCATATTGCACAAAGCAAGCTATTTTTATTCCATCTAGTAATTCCACGTTGAACAAAAAAATGTGAATTTTGGGGAGGCTGGCCAGAGGCTCAGGGCTATTTTGGCATTATTATCCTTGTCTCCTTATAAAAGTGGATTGTGTAAAGAAAAGACAACAGGATCAGTCCCACATCGTGTACACAGACATACATAAACACAGATAGGCAGCATTTGTGTGTCTACATGATTCTGTCATTTTTTACTTGGGAAAAAAAGAAGCAGACATCCAGGGCAGATTTGCAGACTGCATTTATAATTCATATCCATAATAGTTCTGGGCCATAAAGCACCCATTTAAGGGGCCTACCTTGACCTTTCTCCATGCTGCTTGTGCTGAGGTGTCTACAGAGCAGAGCACCATGCCACGTGTTCAAACAACATGAAGGCTTCTGCAATGTGGGCTGATCCTGAGGGTTTGTGGTTCTGTGAACAGCCAAGCATAGTCCCTTTACATTACATTTAAAACATGCTCAGGGATGGGGAAGCCCAAAAATCTGGGTGGCAGAAGCACTCAATGAGAATGGCATCCCTTGTGAATGAGGGCAGCATCTGTAGTAGCTCTGGAGGTTTTACCAGCTTTCTTCTACTTCCTGATTTCAGAAACAATTTGGAGAAACATCCATTCTTGTGCTATTCTGGAACTTCTGCTTACAGTTGCGATTGAAACCAAGATCTGTGAAGACGTGTGGTGGTGGGAAGCCCCTACAGGTGACCACAGCTAACTTCTGTAGCCAAGAATTCAGCAGCTCATGGAAGCCTTGAACACAGCTGAACTTTCAGCTTAAGCCATCTCATTGGGGAAAAAATGGTGTACAGAAGACATAGGAATGTAGGAATTAGCAGGTCAGATCAGGCCTTCAAGCCACCTAATTTAGTTTTCTATCTCTAATGGTAAATGATGCTACTTCGTTCAGAATTAGATACAATTCTCATGCTTTTATAAGAAGCTTTTTTTTCCAAGCCCCTAGTCTATTAATTTTAGTTATTTTTGACAAAAGAGTATTGGAGAAGGTTGACTTAGGTTCTTATTCCATCAGAAACTGTTTCCCTAAAAAAAAGTAGGAATGATAATACTCTGGTGATGATTTCCATTTTATCAGCACATGAGCTTCTGTCCCTGTGGGCAGAAGAGCACAGTGCTCAAAAGCAAGATTGCTGTTAAGGACCCAGAGCATCCTTATGGGGCATCTCCTACCTTCCAAAATAGAATCAATTAACAAATGTTTGTCTAATCCATGCAAGCTGTGATACATATGCTGCCCTTTTACATCAAGTCTTGGCAGTGGGGTACTTGCTGTCCTTGAAGGCAGAAGAGCCTTCCACTCTGCCAGAGCCTTTGCTTTTCACATCACTCAGTTCTCTCAGCCATTTCCGGAGAGACCCTTATCTTGGTTGCTGTGTGTAAAGCAGCACACAGTCATGTTTAAGAATGACCACCACAGAGAATTCATGTGTTCTGCTATTGCTTTAGTCTTTTCATGCAACATAAGCATGACAAAAAATGCTTGAATGGGCTTGTACTCAAAATTATGGGTTAAATTACTCTTTTTTTTCCTCCTTAAAATTACACTTTTACAATGCTGCCTGCTAAATATGGTAGATGAAAACATTTCCACTAAAGGTGCAGCCTTTCTTCTCCTTTAAGTGTCAGCTGAATTCCCATTCACCCTGTCACCTCTGTCACCAAAGAAGAGGCCAAGAAAAACAAAGACAATATTTACAATTGCCAGTAGCTCTACCAGAAAAAAAAAAACCCAACAACCCCAAAGCAAAAAAAAAAAACACCTCAAAGACCAGGAAAGACTGTTGGTCTTCCTTCTGCTTCTCAGCAGAAAAAAAAAAAAAAGCCCAAACCGATATCATAGTATTGCAAAAGTGACACTGCAAATCAGTTTTAAGAATTCTGGTTATAGGTATCATCTAGGGGAATTTCTGATGGGAAACATATCTAATACAATAACTGAAAGTTTTTTAATTACCCCAAACAACAGAAGTGAAAAACTACGTCTGAACTGACTGTGAGAAGAAATTAGGCAGGAATACATTTAGATCTTTCTGCTCTTTTTCAGTCAGCTCTCTCTCTGATAACTCACTTCTCAGCAGAAATGAATAGCGTTGATGGGAAACACAAGATGCACTGTGTCCATTAGTAAGGCAAATGCTGCAGTTGAGGCTGAATCAGGAGGTGTAGCCTCTGCTATTTACCAGACCTTCAGACTGATAAATTCAGTTCCCCCCAAGTGAGTAATTCAAGAAGTGTAGGCTTTATGAAGAAGCACCAACTTGTCTGAATGTAGGAGGAAAGCGAAAAGTCAACGAAGCATGGTGGGCTGGCTGACCTGTGGGCAGGCTGGATGCTTTGCCTGGGTGAAGAGAAAAGCTGTCCAGGGGTGTTTGTGGTTTAAGATTGTGGCAGAGACTCTTTCAGAAAAGCTGGTATGGTTTTCTCCCCCCCCCTCCCCAGGATTTAGAGCGTAGGCTGATAAATTCACCTGAGGAGAGGGTCTTTCTAAGGAGAAGAGCAAATTCCTTGGGCCCTAAAGCACAGAGTTCCTTCCTCCGGTGCTGCTAGGAGAAGGAAAATTAGTCTAATTTGTGCTGCATTCCCAAATACATGGCATAATGGCCTGGATGGGGCACAGAATGACGATGTGATCGTTTTTACTAAATGTATGAGCCACACAGAGTTGAAGTGGATGCACACAGAGCAGCTGCAGGGGGAAAAAACAACCCCAAAACCCAGCCGAAAGCCAAACATCAGATAGCAGGGATCATCATACTTCATAACCAATTCTGTGTCTGCTAGGGTTCAGGAATCCTTTCCTTCTATTGCTACAAAAGAGCTGTCCTGGTCCACTGGGCAAATACTTTGCTAAAAGTCACTAGCCAGGCTCTGTTTACGTACTAGATTGCAACAGGTCCAGCTGGCACCGGTTTGGAGTGGCAGCATTTTCTGAATAATGGATTACACAGTCGATTTCACTCCTGATGCATTTTGTGAGGATAAAGGGCTTAAGAAGCATAGCTCCCTTCAGAGCCCCCAGCCTCCTTCATTTTCTTCCGGCTGCAATATACTTGCAAAAAACTGGAGCTGGGACCCTGAAATGAGCACTTTACGCAGCAAAGAGTCCAGAGGAACATTTATGATCTGAGAAGCAGATTAAATGTATTTAAAGGTTGTGTCATGGACTCGCCCTGTAGCTGTGTAGCACCCCCCCAGACCAAGCCTGTCCAGGAAACTCCTCTTCTGCCTTTAGTATCCTCTGGAAGTATTACATTTTGAAGTCTCTTTAAAATAAGCAGAGCTGCTGCCTCTCTCACCTCCATCTGTTTTGAAGGATCTGCTCACTAGATAGCATCTGAACCAGAGACTGTATTACCAGGGTCCGAATGGAGAAGTCCAACTAGAAAAGTGGAGCCGGAGGAGGAGGAGGAGGAGAGCTGCTGGTTGTGAACGCTGGTGTGGAAGAGCAGTGGATATCGATGACTTCCTCAAGATGAGCAAGGGCTTCGTGCAAGTCACTCTCCTGAAGTGAAAGCTTGTGCCTTTCATATATAAATCAGGAAATATCAGATGGCTGACTTGAAAACCAGTGATGAATGCTTAAGTGTTAGATAAACAGTCAATTGACTGTTGTGATAAGGAAAGGTCACTGTGTCAGTATGTTATATATATATAAAGAGAGGCTGGGTTTGGGTTTCGGGGGTGGGCATGCTTGACTGACTCTGATGTTGTTGATCATCTAGTCATTAGCATGATTATTATTAACCTTGCTTATTAAAGCACAATGCCTGGGGCTCAACCGAATCAGAGCACCATAGGTTTGCCCCACCAGGACAAGAGGGACCAGGTTTCTGCCCAAGCAGGTTATAGCATGGACACAGCAGGTACCTGGGGTCCGTGCAAGGAGAAGGTTACCAGTTTGAAGGGATCTGGTAATCCTTTTCAACCAAAGAACCTGTTACCACTTTCCCCGGAAATAATTTTATAACCTGAACATAATAGCTTGGAGAGGTCTGCCGTGAGTAGGCTCTCTGAAGTCAGGATGTGGGTGGATTTCCCCGGGGTGAGGATGGGGGCAGTGACATGACCCTGTGCAGGGTCTGGGCTAGTGAGCAGGGAGCTGATGGGGCAGCTGAGGCTGCTTCCCCCAGCCAGCTCCACGGTGAGCCCCTGTCAGGGTCAAAGCGGTAAAAATGCTAAGGAAAAATAGGTTAAATTCATCTCTTTGCAAAATGAAGAGAAGATTGAAACTGTTTTGGAAATGACTTCTGCATTATGAAAAGTTTAACTGAACATAAAATGCTTTCACTGAAAAAAGTAAGATTTCCTCAGCTGAAAACCAACTATTTGAAATGTGAGTCAACTTCTCGCGCTTCTTCCACTTTCAGCAAGGAAGTCCCCCAGCAGCTTTCCAAAAATAGAATTTGAGCGTCTGTTCTTAAGAAATTGAGTTCCTTTCCAACTTCTTCTTCAAGCCAGCACCGAGAAGACCTGTTTGTTTTGTTTGGTGCAGGTCAGTAAAAGTGAAGTCGCAGATTTACCCGCTTTACCTGTGGTTGGCTCAGCAGGGCTCCAGGCACAGCCCAGATTTTCGCTTTCGGTTTGGCTCTGAGCTCACTCATACAGAAGTTGAACTTTGAGAAATCCCCGAAGACCAAGCCCGGCCGCAGTATTACAATTAGTCAAGCGCAGGATTTTCCCATCATCTGTTTATAACTGACTGGAGAGTTTCTTGGGTTTTTTTGTTATTTTTCAAAAAAAACACTTAAGGTAGGGGGGTTTCTGGGATTATTTTTAGCGATATTATTAAAAAAAAAAAAAGAGAGAAGTTTAAGAAGAACATCCTCTTGACTTGATATTTGTGAGACATAATCAATGTACACATTTTCTTGTGTAGAAGCAGGGTTACTGCTGTTAGCCAAGGGGAGATGGATGCTCATCGCTGGGTTTCTGGGAGGCTGCAATCCAGGGCCACCATGGGGTCAACTTTACAACCGTGGGTAAGAGCAAAGCGTGGCTGGCTGTAGTTAAATGTTGTTGCTTGCCCAGGAAAGTGAGGAGTTGTCTCTTGAGATGCCTCTGGTTGTGTTTGGGCCCTTTTAGATGGTTATTCTTTTCATATCTTGCAGTCAAGCCCTTACTTTGCAATGAAGCAGTGAAAGTGGCCCATCGGAGTCATCTGATGATGATCTGAGCCAGGAGAAGGGCCAAGAGTGAGATTTGGCCTTGGCCTCACAGGATTATGTGAAAAACACTGATGAAACTGGTGGAAACTGTGCTCAGGTGAGGACTGCAGGACGAGGGAAGATCAAGTAGAGGAGATTTTTTTTTTTCTTTTTTCCTTAGGAAAACAGGTAACATGGACACATAGATCCATCCACTACTCCAAGCCAGGAAAGAGTCCACGAAATCATCTAGTCTGGCTGCATGTCCTCACTGGGCTTTCAGTCAATTAGGAGTGAGCCCAGCCAGCAATGTGTGTCTGACTAAAATACTTTGCTTTTAGTTAACACATACAGCCCCCCTCAAAAGCTCTTCCTTTCGACCCAGAGATCTCAGCAGAAACACTGCAATTTACCTTGATTTTTTTTTTCCCCTGTGGTTCAAACTTTCACAATTGCTTGTTAACAGTGTGTTTATTTCCACATTTTATTTTTCCCAGCTTGTAGAGCTACCAATTCTACTAACGCCTATTTCTGCTACTTTCGAGAGTTCCTTGCGGCAGCTGTTTCCTCTGCATGAATGAATCCACACCCGTGCCCCGAGTCATCTCCTAATCCTCTTTGTAGTAATCTATCTGGGCTGATATCCTTCAGATATCAGATATATACTGCAGAGCTTTTTCAAACCCTCCAGCAGTTTTTATGGGGTCTTTCTGCAGTTTCATTAGGCTTCCAAACCCTTTAAAAAATACAGACACCAGCATGTCAACAGTCCTTCAATTCCAGTGTTTCAAACACTTCTGTAAGGTAAAATTAATGTCCTTAATTCTGCTAATTGCTTTTTATATACCCAAAGGTCACATCAAGCTTTGAGTATATAAAAGCTTCCTTACAAACGGTTGTCTTGTTAACAAACAGCTGAAGGTCTCAAGGAGACCCAAACTCATACCCAGCTAGAACTTTGATAAATTTTGTGTATACAGATCTGTAGAGATCAACTCAGAGGAGACAAGTCATTTTGATCAAGAGCATTTCTAAGAAGCAAAGGGCTTGCATACAGTCAATACATAGTGAGGACAGGGATAAGGCATCTTCCTCGATGATTTTTGTGGGGTCAGACTGGATACAAGAGGCTCAGAAAAACAATAACTGGCAGTATTTATATTATTTGCATTGATTATGTTGTTCAGTGAGAAGCAGATACAATGAGTTTGGCTAAAATTCCTTTTCCTGCCCAGTAGGTGAGACTTCATTTTGACATTAAAGTAAATGGCGTTTTGCTTTTATGTTTACAACCGATTTACAATCAAAGCACATCCACTGAGGGACAAGTTTTGTGCCTCAGGAAGCACCAAGGAGGTACTTTATCCTCCAGCGGGAGCTCCTCAGGTCCCTTACTTTTCACTGGGTACTTGAAATCTCGGTGACTGCCATTTCTTTCCTATGCAAAACCAGCAGCACTGCCTCAGGCTGCAGCTTTACGGGCCTAATTTCTGTGCCCAGGTCCCCCCTCATTAATCCACCAATACCTGTGGAGCAGAAGAACCACTGTGACTTCACCCTAGCCCTGGTTTCTTCGATGCCTGACTTTTAGAAGATGTAATCAGAGGCTAGGAGCCTGCCACAGCTTCTCAGCAGTGGGCAGTTGGATGTGACTGCTGCCTGGGACAAAAGAGGAGACAAGGGTGGTGCCTGAGGATGTAACAGGTCCAGAAGCTGGCTTGTGCTTCCATATAAAACCCTAATACACAGGCCAATCTGCAGTACACCAGCGTCCTGTGTTGGCTTGGGTGGCTTATTGACACTTGCATTTGCCCTGGCAGGGCAGTAATAACATTTGCTTCTGGCAAACCACGGGTCCATCAGTGGCCACAGATCCTCCAATGAACCAGGCTGAGACCGACTCGGATCCTGTGCCCCCCAGTCTGCCCTCTCTCGTGGAGGGTTAAGAAGCACAGCTGGATTTTCCACCTCATTTACACCTGGTGTAACTCACGGGTGACACTCAAATCTTCAGGGACCTCAAAGAGAGCAGTCGGAGCAATACAGTGTGAAGCACCCCTTCGGGAGGTATGAAGGTTCTCCTACGTCAGACACCTGCAGCTTCATCTGGTTGTTCCCCGTCTGGCTCAGGACTGGCCGCACGCCTTTTCCTCTGCAGAGCAGGTGATAGGATCACGTGTGGAACGAGAAACACCAGCGATACCCCAGTACTGCCCTCCTCTTGTGCAAGGAGAGGATCACACCCACCTACAGAGTACGCTTTGCTTCCTCCCGAGGTACCAGCTGCGTGGCACCAGGGAGCTCAGAATTGCGAAGCTTTTGCTGCTTGGCTTGACATTTAACTACTAACCAGCTTTGTGGAGACTGAAGTAAAAGGTGCTGTTTGTGGGAGGTGATGTGGGGATGGGAGAAAGAGTAGGAGTAGTAGGTGTCATCATGCAGTAAGAGCTGCGTGATCGCGTTTACCCATTTCAACCTTGGTTTTCTTAAGGACAGAGACCTTCTGGGGTCCCTCGCAGCCATGTGAGGCTCCAGGCACCCGTGCTTGGCTGACTGTAGGTGCTAAGTGCTCCTGGGCTTGGCTACCAGGAGATTGCCTGGCAGTGGAGGCACTGGATAACTGCATGACTGAGCTTAAAAGCCTGCCAAATGTGAGAGCACAGATGGGGAATGGGTGGAAAAACCCTCTAGTTCCATTCATGCTGGTGGCTGAAATAGCCCGTACAGGCTGACACTGTCACACCTTCTGAAGCTGACCTCCAAACAAGCCTGGAGGTGTCTCATCCTACTGAGGTGAGACTTGCCTGGATCTTCTAGCTTCAGTGAGCACTGAAGGCTCTCTGTCAGGGAACGGGCACTGCCCCAGGCACACGTGAGCAAGGGGAGGATGGGAGTTATGTGGCTCAGCTCAGCCCTGGGGCTTAACATAGCATTGGGAGGGCCCTTCAGCCCTCCATCTCTTGTTTCTCCTGCTCTCAAAGGTGCCCATCAACACTGGCACAAGTGGGCTACACGCCAAGTACACTCACATTGGGGTAGTAACAGGATCCAGCTCCTAACTGCTTTTCATTCACCTGTAAATCCCAGTATTCCTCCCTGGGAGGATGCCGAGGGGGAGGATGAATGGAGTTTCCTGTGGAAAAGCAAAACGCCAAACTTTCTTAAGCCTGAAACATCTAGCCTGGCTTTGCTCTGCCTTTAGCTTGGAGTCCCAACTGGGTCAGCTCTGGGCGCTGAAGTGGGCCTGTGCAGATGAGCAATGTCCTCCCAGTGCTGCAGGCCAGAGGAGCTCACCTTTGAGACCACTGCCAGCAGGTGCACAGATTTGCTTTTCCAGTTGTCCCTGGGGCTCACCTGGGGAGAACCCCGCAGACCAGGAGCCAGCAGGGTGTCCCCTGGACACAACAGAGTGATGAGGGGCAAGGGTGGGAAAAGAGGCTCCCTGGGAGAGGGTGATGAAGAATGAAGAAACACATACCCAAAGCAGGGCTAGATGGACCCAGAGAACAGGACTACAGTGGAGAGGGCCAGGGACATCCTCCCTCAAATGCCTATAGGCTGCCACCACTAAATCACAAGTGCAAAAGTGACTCAGGCCCTCAAGATGCTTCAGAAAAAGAAGCTTCTGTGTCTGTGATTACTTGACCCAGCAGCCCTGGAGCCAAGGGGACACCAAAATGAAGGAAGGTGGCTGGGTGTGGGTCTGGGTCTCCCAAGGGGCTGCTGCTCCCCACTGAACTTGGGCTGGCAACGTGACCACCACCTGCATAGGGATCCACAAAGCCAAGGCTTGGGGTACAGGAACCCCCAACTAGGGAAAAAGACAAATCATCCGTCCCATCTTCACCTCAGATTCCCTCACCTGGAAGTTCCACTTCCCTGCCTGAACTGGGGGGCCTCATAGGGACCTCCTGCTTTTTCCCTTCTTCTCCCTGGTGCTTTCCCAGGCGTGATTTATGGCTTTGAAATGCTCCTCCTTGGGCCGGACAGACATTTTCTGCGTTGCTGTTAGCAGAACCTCTGCTCACCCAGCCATGGTGACAATTCATTGTGAGCACAGAGCTGGGGACCTCCTGCCAAGCTGAGGAAAGGAGATAAACTTTCTCGCTTGCTCCCACTCCTTCTGCCTGGTTTCTTTCCCCCAGGTCTTCTTCTGGCCAACCTTCGGCACCTTCCCCTGATCTTTTCTCCATGGGCTGGCAGAGGTGATGGGAGCCACCATGAGGAGAGCTGGCAGGGCAGGGCAGGACAGGACAGGACAGGGTGCCTGGCTGCCATGGAAAGCGGCAGCTGCTCGTGCTTTGCACGCAGAGGAAAGATGCAAAGTTCCTGTGGTGTCTCTTCTGAGAGGAAACGGCTTTGCCTTCGTGCTCAGTAAGAAACCTTCCACCCCTACAGGGGAGAGCACTGCGGGTGGCCAAGGTGAAAGTCTTCACTGTCTGTGGGGAAGCTGGGGTTGTCCTGCGTGCCCCAAAAGCAGCCACGTGCCAAGGTTGCTCAAGGAGCACCCCTTAAAACCCTCTCAAGGGCTGAGGTGCTGCACAGGGCAGCCCCAGATAGAGGAGGCAGACGGTGCTGTTATTGTGGACGAAGCCTCCCAAATGCTCTCGTAGCACCAGGGAATCTCTCACTGAGGTCTGATCTATGAAATCAACAGGGGGAAAGTGGGTTTTCTGAGTGGTGAAGGGAGCTAAAGAGACCAGGGGTGCACTGCTGGCATGGCTGGGTCCTGCCCATGCCCTGGGCTCAGGGCAGAGGATGGTCCTTCATAGTGTCCTCACCCGGTGACTGGGGGAGATGCCAAACACACTTTCCATGGGCCTGGCTCTGGGGAGCTGGCACAGGGCAGCTCATGTCCTTGCTGTTCAAGGCTACCACCCTGCCAAGAAGGGATGCCTTGTCAAAGCTGCCCACTGGGGACGGCCAGCTCAGACAGTGCCAGGGAGCTGCTGGCAAGGTTCTCCTACAGATGGCCTGGGCAGAGCCATGCTGGGAACACCTGAACACTTTCTGACAGGGACAATCCCGTACCAGTGATGGGGAAAGTCCCTGAGAGCACCCTATTTTCTAGAAGACATGTTGCCCCAGCAAGCCAAGGGCAGAATCACAGCATCACAGAATCACAGAGTCACAGAATGATATGGGGTTGGGAGGGACCTCTGGAGATCATCTAGTCCAACCCCCCTGCCGGAGCAAGTCCATCCAGAGCAGGTTGCACAGGAACTTGTCCAGGCAGCTTTTGAATGTCTCCAGAGAAGGAGACTCCACCACCTCCCTGGGCAGCCTGTTCCAGGGCTCTGCCACCCTCAAAGTGAAGAAGTTCCTCCTCATGTTTAGGTGGAACTTCTTATATTCAAGTTTGTGCCCATTTCCTCTAGTCCTATCCCTGGGCACCACTGAAAAAAGACTGGCCCCATCCTCTTGACACCCACCCTTGAAGTATTTATAAGCATTGGTCAGATCTCCCCTCAGCTTTTTCTTCTCCAGTCTAAAAAGACCCAAGTCCCTCAGCCTCTATTTGTAAGGGAGGTACTCCAGGCCCCTAATCATCTTCGTAGCCCTCCACTGTACCCTCTCCAGCAGTTCCCCGTCCTTCTTGAACTGGGGAGCCCAGCACTAGACACAATGCTCCAGATGGGGCCTCAGAACTCTGTGGGCTGCTTCCTGCTGCTGGAGGAGGGGGAGTCCTGGCTGGAGGCCCTGGAGGCATCACCAGCAATGACCAGGGCTACCAGCACTCCTGGCAGGCTGGGGAGCACCAGTCCTCCTGCCTGTTAATGGGCTGCGCACACCTTTCCAAGATCTCCAAATGCAGCAGCAAATGCCATGCAGAAAACTGCTGAGGCGGAAAGGACAGCGGTTAACTAGGGGGTGGCATCAGTCAGCAGGGTGTCATTCCACCCCATAAGTCAACCTGTGACCCCCATCAGAGCAATACTGCTCCCCCGAGCCCCCCGTTCCAGCCGGGTGTCTCCCTGCCCCCGGGGTGCCAGAGGTCAGCATGCCGTCCCGCCGCCGGCTGCGCTGCCCACCCCACCGGCAGCAGCAGGGGGGAAAAGTCAGGCACGAATGTCAGCCTCGGGACGCCTACGGCACGTTTCCTTTCCACCAGCAGACAGGATGTAAGCTGTCATGGGTGTTAATCAGCCTTCGCCGAGACCTGCGATGTGATGCTCCCGATTTTCGTCAGCGCATCTCTCGGTTTGAGGCCATCTCTTCTCAGACCAGTCTTTTGACAGGACCATAGCATGGAATCCCCCATCCCTCTAAGGTCTTTTACAAGCTCTCTTTTCTTGGTACAACATTTTTTAAAAAGAAAAACCCACAGAATTCTGTATTCTAAAAGCATCCCGTGAGCGCCGCAGGGTGCTGGCCGTCTCTGGATGAAGTTTGTCCAGATGTTTGCAGTACTGCTGGAGTCAGCCAAGTCCTAGATGTGTCCAGTAGCAACATTGCACTTGCCTCTACACATTTCTTATGACACATAGATGGGAATAGCTGTGTGTGGGAATAGCCGGGAATGCAGAAAGGTCAGGAAAACCCTTTCTGGCTTCCCTGAGAGTTAATTTAGAAATAAAATGAAATGATTACCTGTTTAGAGACAAGCTGGTTAAAACTGAGGCTTGGACACATAATAAAGCTTTACTGCTTTAAACAGTGGTGGAAGCACAGGCTCTGTCCTGCGTGGAATCACTGTGGCTGAAGCAGCTGGATGCTGCTTGTCACTGCCCACCCGATGAGCATCCTGCTCCCACCAGTCAGCAGGTAAAAACAGAGCCAGTGAGCGCTCCCAGGCTTTCTCCAGGGGGAATTCTCCAGCTTAGTTCAAGCCCCATCACTCAGCACCATAAGATAGAAGTAGCAGACTCGGTACCAGACCTGTGATCTCGCACCACAAGAGGGAAGGATGACAGGTAGGAACAGGGCAGGAACACCTGAAGTCCCTTCAGCCATTTTAGAGCTGCATGGACGCCCTGATGCATCCGCATCTAGGGACAACCTGGATGCTTTTCTCATCATGCCAGCAGCGTGGGCTCTGCAGGCTGTCCCGCCATGGGCTAAACCCTGTACAGGAGATGCCTCAGCTCCCCATTCACCCCATCAAATACATCTGATCACAGATCCTAGTGACTGGCCTTGGAGCCACATGTGTGTGGCTGATGCGGTGACATTAGTGAGTGGCAGGGAGACACTGCTTGCAAACATGCTTAGCTTTCCTGGTGTGAAAACCATGGTTTTGGTGTTCATTGAACAAATTTGGATTGCAACTTTCATGAGACTGTAATTTGTCAAAAGCGCAAAGGCGACTGACACAGAAACTCACATGAAAACAGGTAAAATGAAAGTTTTAAGGTCTCTACCAAAACTGTGACATATTTTTCCCATTGAACAGCTTTTTAGTTTGGGTGATATTTTTAGTGGTTTTTTTTTTCAACAAAAAACGTAACATTTCCAAAGAAAGCAGACAGCTTCTATAATAATGTCAGCCAACCTCTGAGTTTCTCATCAGAACAGTTTCTATGAACTGCTTTGAACCAACCCGCACAAGAAGCTGAATATGTCACTTCTCTGTTTATAAATAGGTTTGTTTTCAAAAAACTCTTTTTCAAGTAAACTGCTCTCAATTAATAGGAAGTACCTTCAGTTATTACTTGCATTATGAAAAAAAAGAGGGATCCCTGCATGGATTAGAGTCCTGTTATGCTAACAGTTAATAAAGGGACAAGTCTTACCCTGAAAAAAACTCATCTTTTGGGTTTGCTCCAGGTCTCTGCAGTTCCTGACTGTCTCAGCCTACCTCCGAATGAACCAGCCCCATCGCTGTGTTGAGTGCCTCCTCGTGTTAACTCCTCCTTTCCTCCCCATATCCCTATGAGGAAAGGCAGCATGATTAACCCCATGTTACAGATGGGGACTCGTGGCGCAGAGAGGTGAAACGTCACGCTGAAGATGGTACAGGTTGTCTGGACCAGAGCAAGGGGTGGATGCCCACTCTTCCCTTGAAAGGCAGTACCCTACCCACTATGCTGCCATGTGGCTGGTGGTACAATGGTATTATTCTTTTTAACTCATTATTTTCCCATCAGACAGCCTATGAAAGAAAACTCACAGTACTCTCATCAGCTGGTTAAACAAGGGAGCTAAAGCATTCAGCTGGTATAAGCACACAAAGGATGAAGAATGGAAGAAGAGAGTAAAAGTGAACGAAGAGAAAAAGTGAAGGGCAGGAACAGCATGGTTGTCAAGAAGTAGTAGGAGGGTATAGAAAGGAAATTGAAGCTTCGAGCTGACCCATAAAACTCCCTAGTGTTACCAGCAATCCCCCTGATTTCACCTTCAGAGATCTTATTTTGCAGCAACCTTCACTTGACTCATCTACACCTGCCCACTTAGTCCTGTGGCCGGCAAGAAACCCTCCCACCTCCTTTAACCACAGCCTTCCACACAAGGGTCCCTGCCATCAGCTCCCAGACACTGCATGACTCACCCCCTCTGCATCTCTGCAGATATTTCCCTGGGCTTTCTTAGCTTGGCAAGGCAAGCCTGTCACACCACCGAAAAAATAAAAATAAATAAAAAAGACGACTAAATGTGGCTGCATGATGACAGGAATCAGATCTTCGGTGTTGGGATGGGATCCAGCATCTCTGTAGGAGAGTTCAGTACATGCTGTGCCTCCCTGCTTGGACCTGGCTGCCTGGGCAGGGGAAGGAGCCAGGGCAACACAGAAAAGATCACACAGAGCCCAAGCTCCCCCACTCCTTCTTCTATCAGTGTGAAGCCCCCCTGAACAGACATTTCCATCTGCACGGAAACGCAGTGCTAGCTTCCCTATCAGGCTGGAAATCAAGACAGTGGTTAATTAAACTGCTTTCCCAGTGCCACAGTTAAAGCTGCAGGTCAGACTTGCCTCACTCTCCTGAAAGCCCAGTTGAGTGACATCTTCAGTACTCTGCTCCTCTCATCTCCTGCAACCGCATCTGCAGGCATGGCAAGAGTTGGTCTGGGTCCACTGACCTCTCCAGCTCTACGTCAATGGAAAATCCAGTGGAAAACCTTTGGAGCAGGAATCCCATCCTCATAAATGTTTGAAGAGGATGTGCCTTTTTTATCTTCCCTGCCAGAAGCAGGTAATGAATTTAGCACCTAATGAGCAGCATGCAAACTCAGCCTCAGAGGTACAGAAGATGCCTGGTACAAAAATAAACATCAGCTCTTAGGAAATGTCCCTAGACAACACCCCAAGGAGCAAGTTCCTTCAGGGTCTCAGTTTGCTGTGTGCTTTAAAATAAAAGGTATGCTCTACTTAATTCTTGCAGTTTGTGATTGATAGCTTTCCAACACAAATCCCAAGGATTTCTGATTGGCATGTTGGCTAATAACCAGAAAATAAGTGTGGGATTATGCTTAGGTAACCTTCTCCTAGTGCTACCGATAATTGCTCAGTAGGTCCAGAAACCAGACACTGCAGTGACTTTATCTCATGAGCTAACTCCTCAGTCGATGTCTGGGTCTGCACTAGTTGATTAGAGAGTGTCCTGCACAGTACTGCAACCAGGAACTGGTCTGAGAGAGCTGAAGGAGACTAATCTCCAGGCAGTTGAATCTGCAAGATGAATAAACTCATCAATTTTCTGGAAATGACTTATGGTTCAGTTACTACAACCACCTGCATTAGCCCAGTCGGGTAGTTTGAGAACGTCTGTAGGTGAAAGGGAAAAATCACCATTTAGACTGAGAGCAGTCAGGACAGGATGGTTCACGAGTTCGGCAACCAGATCACAAAGGCTTTTGCCTCCACCTGAAGTTCATCGCTGCTGTATAGTAACTAGGAAGGGTAATGCTCCAGTAAGCACTCCATGGTATTTGTATAGCTCACTACCTGCTCAGAAACATTCAGGGCATATTCCATTTGTGACTGATCCGAATCCTGAAAGGTGACACCTCTATGAAGGTGGGTTTCTTGTGAAAATTCCAACCTGTGACAATTTTCCTGCATAATAGAGACTTTTCTACTTATGCTTCTGTAGGTACAGGGGCTCTAGAGCCTGGAGAAGAGAAGGCTGAGGGGAGATCTGATCAACGCTTATAAATACTTCAAGGGTGGGTGTCAAGAGGAAGGGACCAGTCCTTTTTCAGTGGTGGCCAGGAATAGGACTAGAGGAAATGGGCACAAACTTGAATATAAGAAGTTCCACCTAAACATGAGGAGGAACTTCTTCACTTTGAAGGTGGCAGAGCCCTGGAACAGGCTGCCCAGGGAGGTGGTGGAGTCTCCTTCTCTGGAGACATTCAAAAGCTGCCTGGACAAGTTCCTGTGCAACCTGCTCTGGGTGGACCTGCTTTGGCAGGGGGGTTGGACTAGATGATCTCCAGAGGTCCCTTCCAACCCCATATCATTCTGTGATTCTATGAGGTTGCCCAAGGCCTTTGTGGCCATTGGTGCTGTGAGGCAGGTGCCAGTGAAGCAGCTGTGGCTCTGCCTTGGCTATTTGGTGGGATTAGCACCAGCCCAAGGGACAGTCACTCAGGGGAGCAAGCTGCCGAGGGTATGAAAACCACCACAGCTCTCCTGCCCACACGGCGATGCTCCTTGAACAGCCGGGCTGGCTGCAGGGGCAAGGCTTGGGGAGAAGGGGGGCAGTAGCTCCTGCTAAACCACCGCTTGGAGGTTCTCTCTTCTCTGCCCTGCCCCAGCTCACCACCTGAAGCACAAACCGACAAACCCAAGTCCCAAGGACTATTTCTTCCCAGTTCTGCTGCTTTCCCTCTCCCTCCCTTTTCCCACCATAGGAGCAGCGTGGTGCTGGCACCTGGTGTTTGCATGTCCTGCTGAGATACCTTAAACTGGCTTTGTAGGGGGGCAGTAAAATGGGGGAGACTGCCAGAGCGCACCTCCCTCCTCCATACACCCAGGCCACAGGCAAATTAGCTGTTGGCACCAGCTGCAAATTAGCAAATTAGTGGATTACACCACCGGGAGTGCACTGTGCTCTTGGTAAATGCTGCCTCCTGCAGAAATGAGAGGAAGAACCTGTATTGTGCATGAAGGGGGAATGAGGCACATGGGACCACTTTCCTGCCCAGCAGGGTCTGTTCTCACAGGCAGTGGTCTGAAAGCCAAAGCCAGAGGCTGGACCCACCACCAGAGAACACGGGGATGCTGCTGTCTCCTTCCTATGGAGGCACCAACAGCCCCTTTTTCCTGCAGGCTCGGGCTCCTGGAGTTTATATGGCTCGGGGGGGGCGAGGGGGTGGTGACAGAATTTTTCGCTTGTAACACCTAGTAAATTATGGCATCAAAGAAAACAGAGCAGTGAGTCCTGGGCACTTTTTCAGTATTTGAGTTCCACCTGTCCCCAGGCTGTAGGATAATTCCGGGGCCCTGAGACGGTGCCATATGGCAAACCAGGAGGTGTCACACAGAGCCACTAGGCAGACTTCAATCGGGAATGTTTCCAGTGAAAGGAAAATGTGCTAAATTCAGCCTTTCTCACAGTCTGACAGCTCCTGATGTTCATGTCAAGAATTGAATGCAAAAAATGTGCTCACTGTGAAGAGACATAACTGAAGAATAATTAACTGCAAGTGCTCGTACAGCACAATTTGCCCCATTCTCCGACAAGGAATGCTCAAGGACTTAGACTTTTGCTGCCTGAAAACCCAAGATACTGCTGCCCTTCCTGCCTTTCCTCTCTAAGTTGTGTTTTTTTTTTTTTAAAAAACACATAACGAGCCTAATTGCAACACCACCATGCCTGGTTAGCAGTGCTGTTTGACTAACTGGACTGGGTTTATTGGAGGATACGAGAGGAGTCAGGGCTCCATCTCAATGGAGTAGCTGCTTTTCATACGATAGTGTTTCTCTGCTTATTGGAAATCAGTTTAATGAAGGAAGGAAGCAGGCACTGCCCGGAATGTCAGCAGAAATTTCCCAGCAGTTTGGGTAGGCAAGCCATGACCTGTAGCAAAATAAGGCAGTAAATGCTATCGCAGCCAGCTCTTCTGCCTGTTTTAAAGGCTTTGCTACCCAAAAAGAAAGAAAAAAAAAAAAACAAACCAAAAACAATTGGAAAGCAAAGAACTGAAATGCTTTGCAGGAGAAACTGCCAACAGAGGTTTCTAAGCAGCATAGGAAGAAACTAGTATGAAGAAGGAGCCAGCGCTGGCAGCCCTTGGCATGGGGTGAGAGAGATGGGAGGAAGAGGCTGAGCTCCTGCTGGGCTCGCACAGGGAGGGCGAGAAGAGCAGCTGGGGGCAATGCCAGGAGGTGTCATTCCCACCGCCTCTCCCCTCCGTCCCCTCTGTAACAGCAGCCCCAACTCTGCACCCACAACTCTGCCGGCTCCGCTGCCCCGGGCACCATCTGCACGCTCCCCCATCTACAGCTCGCCTGGGGTCCTCTTCTGCAGGACACCGACAGCGGCACCACACAGTGCGTGCACGCACAAGCCAAGGTATATGGCCTTGCTCCTGGGCATTACACACCTGTGTGGGCAGTGTGTGTACGGCACACGATGGACGTACCTGGCCGAAGGCAACCACGGCTTGCTCAAACCTTTGCTGAATAAGAGCGATGGCGCTGAGCACCGGCGGGGAGGAACGGTCTTCAGGGGCTGAAAACGAGAATGAGTTTGTTATCAGCTCAGTTTTCTCCTTGGATACCAAGGCTCCAAGCCCTGCAGAGCTGGCCGGGCACCATAAGCAAGCCCTGGGGCCACCAGCCAAGGCACCCCAGCGGGTGTCTGCCCAAATTCAGGCAACCTCAGCACCAGCATGGGGGCTGCTCACCCCGAGATCCTTTTACAGGCAGTGGGGAGACATGGGCATTCGCAGGGCACCTGTCTTCCTTCCCCGCCTCTCCTGCTGGCTTTGGGAGAAGAGGAGCCACGTCCTTTACCCAGAAGTGTCCACTTCTCCCCACTGACTACAAAAGGTCCCTGGAGCAGCTGGGTTGGACATAGACCTCCACGCTCTGACTCTGTAACGCAGAGGGAGAGGAGGCTGCTCTGAGTGAGCCCAGCTGGGCTCCCAGGTGACCTGCAGAAGTAGCCAAGCTGGCCTTGATTAGAGGTGGTTAAACTGCCTTCTGCAGACCCACGGGGGAGCTTCCCGCCTCTTAAAGAGCTCAAATTCCTCAAATCTGTGCATCAGGGCAGCGGGCTCTGTGTGGCCGCCCACCATCCGAACATGAGCACGAGCACCAGGGAACGAGGCTATTTTGGGAACGAGTGACACAGCAGAAGAGCATCAGAGGCAAGAAGTGGCTCCTTGCTGCCAAGTGTTGACACGAGGTCGATAAAGGGCAGGTCACCGCCCTTTGGGGGATGGCAGTCTTGTTAAAGTCGTATTTACAGCTTTTTTTTTTTTTTTTTTTTTTTGAGATAGTTGCAAAGCAGGGCAATATATTTACAGACAACTTTCTGAACATTTGGCCCCGTTTACTGAGTGGAAAAAGAATGACTAAAATGCCATCTGCTTTTTATCGAAACTCGGTCCCAGAATTTCAGCAGCTTTCACCTCTAACTCTCAATTTTGCCTCCTGAAAGTGGTTAGCAGCATACCACTCCATAAGGCTCACAAATGGCAAATAAGCCCCAGTATCTCCGTCCGCAGATCTTCTCTCCTGGGAGAACTTAACTTGAAAAGCGGCCTCAGCCTTCTGCTGGGGCGTCACAGAGGAGGCAAGAGAGAAAGAGTGTGTGTCTCTGTGTGTTTGTGTTGCTGCCAAAGCTGGAGGTGAGATGAGGAACTGACTGATTTCCTAGAGGGCAGAAACCAAGATCTCATGGAGCCCATGCGAACCAGCCCAAACTGTGCAGTGCAGAGCAAAGCTGGAGGCACCGAGTGTTGGGGACCGAGCACTGTGAAGGGGGAGACCACCCCCATGGTGCCCCAGCCCCGTGTAACCCAGAGCAAGTGCAGTTTCCCAGAGGAGATGAGCGATGCTCTCAGCTGTTACCAGCAGAGAAAAGGAAAGCAGGGGTGGGAGAAGTCACCTTGTTCTTGCTGCAGGAAAAGGTGGTGGCACGTGTGGCCGTGAAGCTGCAGCAGCATTGTGGTGAGATGCTAGAAAACCCCTTTCTGCTAGGAAGAGTGAAAGACAGGAGTGGGCACACTGTGGTATCGCTGGCTCTGGGGGAGGACTCGAATGCCAGGGATGACACCGGTATATTTACTCCTGGTTTACACCTGGTTTAGACCAGTTTGACGCTGGTATATTTACTCCTGTGGCCTCTCTGCGTGTGGAAGCTTGTGTGACAGGAGTAGGTGACACTGCTTCACACCTGCAGAGGAGCTGGTTTGTGAATGCAGTGGCTGTTCCCATGCTTGTACCATCACGGCCCTTTTTGCTGCCTACCTTTGCCAAATACCTTAAAATACACAGTCGGAAGCCAAGGCATGAACGCTGACATTGCTTGTTACACACATGCGTCTGTTATCAGAGCAAGGGGTTTTTTTCTTTGATAAACACTGACTCATTATTACCAGAAGCTTTTCTGAAGTCAGCTGCTCAACAAAAGGTCAGTACGCAACCCAGCCCGTGTTGCTCGCACAGTGATCACTGCAGAGCACACGGAGTTAAGCATGTTTTGGGGAAACTTTGTTCTCCTAAGATGCTGTAGGATGTTGTCCACCAGGACTCCAGCTTGGGGGAGTTCTCCAGCTCCAGTTTAAAATCTGGTACGTGGTGGGGAGGGCACGGTTTGTCCGTCGCTGGGCTTGCAGTATCAGGATAAAACCCCAGTCTAGTGATGGAAATACATGCACACTGCAGGGCGGGTGACAGAGAATCCTGGCCCAGGCAGAGGTCTATTTTCTCCCCAGCTTATTCCCTTGTATCTTGAGCTCTGACCACACCAGCTTATAAAACCATCAGTGTTGTCTGTCATCCCGCCTCCGTTGAAACCCACGAGGACTGCTCAGTGCAGACTCCCAAACAAGCTGCACGTGGGAGGGCAGACACCACTTTCTTAGTCTGGTGCAACGTCTGCCAGCAAGCGACACTGAGAAGTTGGCCAGGAACCATTTCTGGACCCACCTAGGGCCAGCCAGAGGCATATTCTCTGCACAGCAGACAGGGGATGCTCAGGGAAATGCAACCTACAGGAGAGATGGGGAGCGACTCTTTATGGGGAGTGAGTGATAGGATGAGGGGCAATGGGTTTAAATTGAAAAAGGGGAGGTTTAGATTAGATATTAGAAAGAAGTTCTTTCCTGTGAGGGTGGTGAGACACTGGAAGAGGTTGCCCAGAGAAGCTGTGGCTGCCCCATCCCTGGAGGGGTTCAAGGCCAGGCTGGATGGGGCTTGGAGCAACCTGGTCTGGTGGGAGGTGTCCCTGCCCAGGGCAGGGGGGTTGGAACTGGATGATCTTTAAGGTCCCTTCCAACTCTAACCATTCTATGATTCTATGATCCACAAGGAGAACTACCTGAAGACTGGACTATAATCAGGAAAACTGGAGTGAAAGCTTGAAAGAAATCCTGCTGCCCTGCACATTGTGGTGGGATATAGGGCACTGAGAGTGCTGAATAAGCCTGGCACCAATGATTTGCCTTTCGAAACTGGCAGAGAAGTCACAATTTCTTTATTAGCTTAAAGCGCTCCACGAAAAAACCTGAAAATCCTGAGTTTAGTCATTCTTCCTCGGAAGGGCTAACCACACGCTGCTGGCTTATAGGCACAAATGCACCACTTGTTTTTACTCATTTGGAAAGTCTTTCAAAGTGTTACCTCCTTCAGAGATACGCAGGGACATGATTTTGCCATCTGGAGAGACTTTTAGGTGCCCAGATTCTTGAGCAGGCAAGGGCCAGCACGAGCTGAAGATGAAACCTGTTTCTAAAACCTTGGACTTCTGTTTCTTCAGGACTTTCAGAAATGCCCCCAAATTTACAAACCTACTTCTACTACCCTTAAAGATGAATTAAAATTCTCTTTGCCCTCCACCAGCATGGTAGGCGAGAGTCCTTGTGAAAATGGCAAACCCACGTCCTTCCTTCTCCTCCTGAACGAATCCATTGCTGGTGGGAACACACAAATTTCACAGGGTTCATATTAACTGATCGCTTAAACCAAACCCTATGAGACACCAAGAGCAGAAGCAGAGAGGGGAACACTGAGGGCTTTCTGGGAGGTGTTCTGGTAGGTAAAGCTGCCTTTCCTCAACCAGGTTTTCCCATCAAAATTCCCAGCCAAGTCACACACGTGCACATGTGGAAGATGCTGGGGAAGGGGCAGCTGCGACCACCCCAGCACAGCAGACCACCAAAAAGGAGAGGAAAAAGAGTAAATCCTTTAAATGAGCTTCTTCCTGGATCTCTTGCCTTGGTTTGTCTCTCTCCGGAGGCCAGCAGCAAGGAGGGGGCAAGAGCCACGGGGTGGCCACCTTGAAAGTGGGACCACATCTCTCCCTGGTACAGCCATGCTTCAACCCCACAGTGGTCATCACAGCCAGGGTGTCCTCACCTGTAGTTCCCTGTCTGGCTATGAAGGGAAAGGGTCTGGCTCCATCCTGCAGGGAGATGAGCGGGTGCAGCCGGTGCCATACGAGCACTATGGCACAGAAAGCCTTGCCAGGGAGAACATGGGGGGAACAGATGAGGTGAGGATGTAACAGGGACGACCGAGGTGATGGGAGCAAGGGACCAAACCTTGTTATTACTGTATAACTGGTGTCATCCAGGAAGGGTCGGGGGAATGGAAGAAGAGAAGGAGGAAAGGGGATAAGCCAGGTGGGAAGGGCTGGGGCAATCTCCCATGGCCATGAAGGAGTGGGAAGGGCTCAGAGCAGGCAGAGCAGGGCAGGAGCATCCAGACACTGGATGCTGCCAAACCAAACCACCTGCAGGTGCTGCTGGAGCCACAGCTCAGGCTGTGCCTGTGGCATCCAGTGCTGCCCAGAGCGATGGAGACAGCCCAGGACACTGCTGCCCCGAAACAGTCATGCGGGCTGGGAAAGAACTTATAAATATATGCAAAAGGAGGATTTCTGGCTTCTGTTGTATCAGCATGGGCAGAGAGTGGTTCCTCTGGAATAAGCGGCAGCACTCTGGATTTAAGCTAGCTGTCCCAAGGTCGCCGGAGTGGCTCCTGGCTTACATGGAATAAACCAGATTAGAATTTGCCTCGAGCTGGTCTATATCAAAACTCTTCCCCAAAGTTACTTTCTGCTTCTAACATCACTGGACTCAGTGCAGTTCCTCTGCAATTCTAACAACGCAGCAATAAACAGATTTTCATCTGAAGAGGTTTAAAAGCCAACAGCCTGGTTGTGGGGACTGGTGAGACTTTCTTTATTGACTGTGCAATCAGTGTGATTTAGAGCCCCCACAGGGGCCCTGCTGCAGGCTCTCTAAGAGCCAGCTGTGACAAATTTACCCCACAAGCTCTTCTGGGCACTGCTGCTCCTCCTCCTCCTCCTCATCATCATCATCATCTTCCCACCCTCCTGGTCTTGCCATCCCGGTGTTCTGCCCTCCCACAGGACCAGTTAGTTGTCTGGCATCACACCCCTGCTTTCCAAGGTGATAAATTACTGCGGGATGCAGCTTTGCACTGGACTTCATTAACCGCAAATTGTGTTGTCCCTTTTCCTGCCACACCATGCAAGCCAGATACCCACGACTATCTGCCGTAAATATGCATTTCTCAGGCTCCCAGGAGGACCCACTGGTGTGTAGCAGATGGTGCACTGGACTGATGGATGCACAGGGCTGGGGAGGTGATTAACCCTTCTTGTCTCTGGGGATCGTGTCCCAGTACAGCCTGGCACTGCTGTGATGCTCCATTCCCATGCCAGTGCAAAGGGTTTATGGACCTTCTTAATACTGGAAAAAAAGCAGGATGTAAGTTGAAGAGCCTTATTCCACACTGTCTTGCTCCATTTTTGGAGACCACTAGTACTCCAAAAAAGTACCAAACTTAAGTAAAATAGTGGGCAGCCAGATCCATAAAACCAGAAGTGAAGACAAGGCTGAACATCAAAGTGCAGTAAGACAGATCCAGCCTCGTGCCAGGGCTGTGTTATGTCTAAAGAAAATAGCATTTTTTCACCACATATTGAAGGGTTACTTTTGAAAAAAGTTAAGTAAGGAAAACGTTGATCTTGGAGCAGTCAGCATCCCAACTTTCTTTGCTAAATCATCACCTACTTTTAAAATTTTTGTTCCTTTCCTACTTTCTCCCCAGCATTAGCAAGATAAAGAGAGGTTAAAAAGAAAGAAATGGGAAGAAGAGAGAGAACATTATGCTTATCTGAAATTCCAAGTTTTTACAATGTCGTCTCCGCTGACAACTTTGAGCAAAACATATTATATTCTTTATTTTTTATCTCTCAACTCTTTTTTTCAGTAAGTTCTTTCTTACTGGAAAATAGTCCATTTTTGCTACCAGTCCTACTTACGAAAAGCAAGAGGAACAATGGAAAGTCAGATCAGTTGGCATGTAAAATACACTTCCAGTCATCACATTTGGAAGCTTCTACTTATGATGCACACATCTCTGTGTAAGTGTTTCATGCAGAGAGCCCCCGCCACTAATCTCAGGTGTTTTTTTTTTTGTGGAAGAGTCTATTTGTCAAAGCCGACAATGTCAGGAAGAAATACTGTGTTTCAGTGCAGAGATGCAGTCCCTGGCAATTTTCTTTTTGTTTCCCAGCCAGCACCTCGCTCCTGTCTGAGGTCAGACTAAATGATGTAACGGTCCCTTCTGGCCTCCCAATCGATGCGCCGGCGGCCGGGGCTCCTCTCCCTGCTGACAGGAGCCATGGCTGCAGCTGAGACCCCCCTTGGGGAGCAGGGTTTGGCCCTGGGCTCACACCAGACTACCAGGTGCTGCGGGACGGAGCTCACAGCATGTGCTAATGTGAAACACGTCTCTAGTGATGATGTTAAACCTCTCCATGAACAAGAACGACGACAACAAAAACCCCTCTTTAACTCTTTCTGTCACACAGATACAGCCGAGAAACCCTCCCGTTTTACTTTAACCAATATCCATTTACTCGTGGCGGATGGTTTGGTTTTGCTTGGTGCTTTTTCCAGGACCCTGCTGCCCTAAAGCGCTATCTGAGCAGTCTGACCACGCAGGGGTTATCGCTGTGCAGTCTCTACAAATTCTGTCTCTGGCAGGAGTTGGTGGTGGTGGTAGGGGGTTGCAGGTTTACCCCACCTCTGATAATCTGACCCCGATACCACCCGACTCCCACGGTAGCTCTTTCTTAGGATAAGAATCATAGAATCATCTAATTTGGAAAAGACCCTTGGGATCATCGAGTCCAACCATCTACCTTACTCTACAAAGTTCTCCCCTACACCATACCCCCCCAACACCACATCTAAACGACTCTTAAACACATCCAAGGGTGGGTGGCTCAACCACCTCCCTGGGCAGCCTATTCCAGCGTCTGACCACACTCTTTCCTGATGTTCAGTTTAAACCTCCCCTGTTGTAGCTTGAAGCCATTCCCTCTCGTTCTATCGCTAATTACCTGTGAGAAGAGACCGGCACCAACCTCTCCTACAATGTCCTTTCAAGTAGTTGTAGACAGAATCATAAGAAGCACTCTGGGGTCCGGGGCTGGGGATGTGCTGAGCCCCACAGTT
>QJSC01000757.1:1114046-1125194 GCA_003697955.1 Calidris pygmaea | reverse complement strand
CCCTCCCCACCAGCCCTCCCCGCCGAGGGAGGAGTCGCTCCCTCCCCTGGCAGCCCAAGGCGAGGGGACCGCCAGGATGCAGAGATGGGCGCTGGAAGAGCCTGGAGAGCCCGTGTTCCCCCTCTTCTCGCCTTTTAAAGGGGGCCAAAAATCAATAGGCATAGGGAGGGATGAAGGGAAAAGTGGCTTACAAAGAGAAGACCCTTCACGGCTGCTTGTTCATTAATGGCGCAGTAATTATTACTGAGACAGCATGGCAGGTATGGATGTAGAATCACAGAATCATAGAGTTGTCTAGGTTGGAAGGGACCTTTAAGATCATGGAGCCCAACCATCAACCTAACACTGACAAAATCACCACTAAACCACATCCCTAAGCTCCACATCTACCCATCTTTCAACTGCCTCCAGGGATGGAGATTCCACCACTTCCCTGGGCAGCCTGCTCCAATGTTTGATAACACTTTCAGTGAAGAATTTTTCCTAATATCCAATGTAAATCTCCCCTGGCACAACTTGAGGCCATTTTCTCTTGTCCTATCACTTGTTACTTGGGAGAAGAGACCGAGCACCTTTCTTACGAGGAGAGGCTGAGGGACTTGTATGTTTTTAGTCTGGAGAAGAGAAGGCTGAGGGGGGATCTGAACAACACCTATAAATACTTAAAGGGTGGATGTCAGGAGGATGGTGCCAGTCTTTTTTCAGTGACAGGACAAGAGGAAATGGGCACAAACTTGTACACAAGAAGTTCCATCTAAACATGAGGAGGAACTTCCTCACTTTGAGGGTGGCAGAGCCCTGGAACAGGCTGCCCTGAGAGGTGGTGGAGTCTCCGTCTTTGGAGACGTTCAAAACCCACTTAGACACGTTCCTGTGCAACCTGCTCTGGGTGGACCTGCTTTGGCAGAGGGTTGATCTAGATGATCTTCGGAGGTCCCTTCTAACGCCATACCATTCTGTGATTCTTTGACCCCCACCTTCCTAAAACCTCCTTTCAAGTATGTATGTAACACTGTAGAGTGTCGGAAATAATAAGCACTGCTGCTGGGGAACTGGCAGCCCAAATTTGAGTCCATCAGGTACGCACAAATGAAGGATGGGGCCAAAGGACATTAGGAATATCTGTGTTGCCAATGGCCTGGAGGTAAAGGCTCTATAATGCACTCATCTTCCCTTCAAAGTGTCCAGTTCAGTTTGGAAAACACATCCTCAACGTCCTCCTGGACACAGGTTTGGGGAATCCCCCTTTTAACCCTGGGAAGAATTGCACAGTGTTCTTAAACAACCGGGACTGACTTTCTACTACCCAACACGCTCCATCTTCTTATTGAAATCTAAGTGAGACAACTACAGGGGAACTTTACCAGTTCAAAGTGGGCTATTTCTTTTACAGACTTGCCTGTACTTAACTCATATTTTACAAGTGACCTGCTCTCACTGTGCTGTGCTGCTCGGCAGCTGGAGATAAAGTTGAAGGATTTGTTTCAAGTAATGATGAATTACCTCCAGATGGGACACTACCTCTTGCAGTCCGGGTTACGGTGTTCAAGCTAGGAAAAAGCACAGGAGCTGCTCTTTCCCATGAGAAGGACGAGTAAGCATGCTGTCAAATGTGGGCTGGTTAATAAGAGCTCCAGTTTGTCCTTGAGGAGGGGGAGGGATGAATTATGATGTCCCTGACTGTCCACAAGGCACTCCTTAGGGGAAAAAAAAAAAAAAAGACAAAATATAGCACCTTTCAAAATCACTCAGGTCCCTTGAAAGGACAGGTGGATACAGATTCCCACAAAAGTTGCATCTAATCACAGCAGTTCTGCCCTTGCTTGCGCACAGCCGTACGGCAAATCAGCCGCCTCACTCTGCCAGTATTACCCTCCTTTTCCCAGCTCTGTATGATCCAGGGAATTCTGGGGGCTTTTTGATTTCTTTGTTGTTTTTTTTTTTTTCTTTCCTCTTGTATTTTTTCAGCTTCATTGCTGAGCACATCTCTTGTATAAAATATTAATAAACCTTCTTTCCAAGGTGCTGGGTTCCCTCCGTGACACCCTCTGGCAGCCTGCGAAAATCAAGGGGGAAGTTACAGGAGGTTTGGCATCGTCAGTGCAACTGTTGTGAAGGCTCAGTGAAGCCCTCCAGGACATGATGAACGCGGGCCAGCTTTTGGGGAAGCTGCAATATGTTCCCAGACAACGTGATTGGGAGTGACTGATTTCTACATTTACATATTTGTTTATTATTTGATATTAGCTCAAGTTGGGCAGGTAAAATTATGGCTTGAGACCTTCAGAGGAGCAAGACAGATCACCATTTTCTGCCTGTTGTTGTTTAGGTCAGAAACGTTTTCTGGATCACTGCAGAGGGAAGAAATGTTTTCAATGTTCACATAATGCCTCGGCCAGGACCTATCTGCATGTAAAATACTGGAGAATTTCGGAAGGTGGTAACTGAAGACAACTGTGAAAGAAAATGAAAATCAGACTGGCAAACGTGGTCACCTTATTTCTTATCATTCATGTTTCTTTTGGTGCTTATGCTAAAAAAAACCAGCCCATGTTTTGCTCTGCACAAAGCCTCGTACATGTCAGCGGTGTAAGATTAACTGTGATGCCTAATTAAAACAGGCAGTCACCAATTAAGATAATAAAAAAAGTGCTATTTGAAATGCATAAGAGACTGAGAAGTTAAAGAGACACTTATCTTATCCAAGAGCTTAGCAGGCTTTCATTTGCAGATACTTAAGAAAGGGAAAAAAAAAAAAAAAAGGTGAAAACGCACTCTGGAACGTCGCCCAGGAAAATCAGAAAATCAGAGAGAAGCCTGCGAGCTCCTGCGATGCTTCATTACTACAGTGCCTGCTGCCAGCCAGCCCGTTTGCTTTTGCACTCCATCTGCCACGTCTTGTACATACTGAGATCCAGGCTCTGCGACCATCGCTCCTGCTGACAGTTGCCCCCATCGGGTGTCCCCAGGGACCACCTGAATGGTGCAGGACTTGCGCCGGCACCTGGGTGTTCCTTGGGGCAGGGACAGCATTTCACTGACATTCAGTCCATGTTGCTCGCTCTTAACCCCCTGGGAGCTCTATGCCACACAGTAATAATAATAATAAGAAGAAGAAGAAGAAGGAGAAGAAGAAATTCAAGGAATTGACAGCAGTTCTCCAACCTGAAGTTAATTTCAAATTTATTTTTACCATCTGAAAAGCTGACTCGGTCTACTTTGCCTGCTGTTGTTACAGAGTGAATTCATGGAGTGAATCCCAGGGAGTACAGGTGTATGTTCAGGTATATAAACACGTGTACAAAGCCTGGGAACACGTATGTGCCCCTGAGTCTGGTGGGTTGGCCAGCTGCCAGGCGCCCACCCAGATGCTTTCTCACTCCCCCTCCTCAGGAGGAGAAAATAAGATGATAAAGAAAACCCACCTCGTGGGTCCAGATAAAAACAGCTTAATAAGAAATGCAAAAGCTGTGGGCGCAAGCGAAGGAAAAAGAGGAATTAATTCACAAGTTCCCATCGATGGGCAGTCGTCCAGCCACTCCCTGGGAAGCAGAGTCTCAGCACACTTAATGGTTGCATGGAAAGACAAATCCCATAACCACAAATGTCCCCCTTTCCTCCTCCTTTTCCTGAGTTTTTTTTTTTGCTGAGCACGACATCATGTGGTGGGGAATATCCCTTCGGTCAGTGGGGTCAGCTGTCCCGGCTGTGTCCCCTCCCAGCATCTTGCCCACCTAGTCTTGCCCTACTCAGTCTTGGGGGTGCAGGGAAGGAAGAGAAAGAGAGAGAAAGATAGAAAGCCTTGACACGGTGCAAGCGCTGTTCAGCAGTGGTGTATTGTCATCGCTGTTCTAGGCCCAAACGCAAAGCACAGCACCACACAGGCCGCGATGGGGAATGTTACCTTTCTAACTTCATCCTAGAGACCCAGCACAACCTCCATCCTTTATTCCCTACCATCAGAGTGGTGAGACACTGGAACAGGTTGCCCAGAGAAGCTGTGGCTGTCCCATCCCTGGAGGGGTTCAAGGCCAGGCTGGATGGGGCTTGGAGCAACCTGGTCTGGTGGGAGGTGTCCTTGCTCATGGCAGGGGGGTTGGAACTAGATCGTCTTTAAGGTCGCTTCCAACTCTAACCATTCTATGATTCTATGATTTGTGTCATGCTCAGGTACCACGTTATCTAACACATCTAGGTATCCTCTGACCATCCCATTCTATCTGCTTCTCATTCCTGAAGTCCCCTCTTACCAACACTTACCACTTATACTACATACTCAAACCTTATTTACATCTAACAGTCAGGTTTATACATCCTCATTAACCACTATATCCTGCTCCTTGACATATAGAGAGGTATTATTCCCCCATTCCATGGGCCTCCCCCCAGAAATGTCCTTAAGAACAGGCCCCATCTGTCTAGGTCATTACCCAGGACAGAAACAGCACATGGGATTGTAAGGCACCAAGATCACCTTGGGTAGGGTCGTTGCAGCTCTTGCCTGGTTCCTGGAGAAGCTCATTCTCCAGTAGTTCAGGCAGTTCCTGCTGCATTACTTCCTGCAGCATACAACCCAATTAATGGTTTATTTTTGCCCCAAGATTAAATCCCATTGAAATACACACTGGATCTCCCCATCCTTCCACATTACCCACCAAGTGCACCCAGATCCTTGAGTGAAGACAATGCCATGAAGGGGTTTGCCTTTTTCCCCAAGTGAGGAGCAACCCACGCTGTCCTTCCCAGCCACCTCTCTATGTGCACTCCCTCCTTCCACAGTATGTAGGGGCTTTGTTTGGGCAGGACCAGGATGGTCAGCAGATCCTCTGCTAAATTTACATCCCAGTGTTTTCATGCCCCAGCACTCAATGTTCTCAGCAGTCTCAAACAGCTCATTGTATCATTCAGTCTGTCCAGAGGCTTGTGGGTGATAGGGGGTGTGATACACCCAATCAATGCCATGTTTCTTGGCCCAGGAGTTTATGAGGTTATTTCAGAAATAAGTCCCGTTGTCTATCTCTCTGCCTGGGGAATGTCTGGTTTTCTACTGTCTCAAGAGCAGCTGAACTGGCAGCTGTCTTGGATTGGCCCCTTCTTAGCAGCTGCCTTCCCCCTCAGTTTGCATACATGGACTCCTAACTTAGAGGTGGGCTCACCACCCTACTTCCTCATGTCCTCCCCCTGGTCACACAGGAGATGGGGCTCCCTGCCCCTCTGGCTGGGGAGAAGATGGCAGGGGACTCTGCAGGGCGCCCCTGCCAGCTGAGACACTGGCCTGTGGGGACAAGTAGGGAGACAGGTTTTCTTCAAAACATCAGAGACGATGGGATGCTCTCTCTGCAGTTGGTATATCAAAGTCTGGCCAGTCCATTTATCACCAGATGGTTGGAATATGGTGTTAGCGCATTTTTGACCATCCTCTTCCACATGGTTTGCATAGACTGGACATCATCTGAATCTTTGGAGACCTAGTTGTCATCCAGGTCACTGTAGAAGACTTCCAGCATTGCTAATTCCCTCAGATATCGGATGTAGCCTTCTGTGGCAGTGGCAACAATCTGCTTGCCTGGCTGGTTGTTCTAATCTTTCTGCATATCTCAAGGTTTGCCCAAGGTTAGGGACCAGGCAGTTTCCACCTCTGGGGTAACTTCTCTCAGTTCTTCCTCTTGCTTCCTTGTTGAAGCACCAGCTTCCTGATCGGACACTTCCTTATTCTCCTCCTGTACTAATCGATGTTATGGACCCATTGACCTCTTTATCCAGTGCTTCTTATTGACTACTAGGTCAATTACTGTAGTTGGGGTTTCTGTCCCTATCTTATTCATGGTGTTCCCAGATGTGGTTTGGGTCCCTGTCTCAGTCATAGAATCATAGAATCATGCAGGTTGGAAAAGACCCTTGGGATCATCGAGTCCAACCATCAATCCCACTCTACAAAGCCCTCCCCTACACCATATCCCCTAACACCACATCTAATGACTCTTAAATACATTCAGGGATGGTGACTCAACCACCTCCCTGGGCACCTATTCCAGTGTCTGACCACTCCTTCTGTGAAGAATTTTTTCCTAATGTCCAGTCTAAACCTACCCTGTTGCAGCTTGAAGCCATTCCCTCTTGTTCTATCACTAATTACCTGTGAGAAGAGACCAGCACCAACCTCTCCTACAATGTCCTTTCAAGTAGATGTAGAGAGTGATGAGGTCTCCCCTCAGCCTCCTCTTCCTCAAACTAAACAGTCCCAGCTCCTTCAACTGGTCTTCATAAAATGTATTCTCCACGCCCTTCACCAGCTTCGTTGCCCTCCTCTGCACTCGCTCCAGCACTTTGATATCTCTTGTATTGAGATGCCCAAAACTGGACACAATGCTCCTCTGATGGTGCTGAATGGAGGCTTGAGAGACATGGGGAAAGCCTCAGTACAGTGCTAAGAGCTGCTGGGTTTCACTGGGGTAGGTATCAAGTAGTGCTCCAATTCAGTGGGATTACACCCCTGTAGAGGTGTAAGATCCCAGGCTGTCGGAGGTGACAACCACCCCAGGCACCTGCCCAAACCCTCCCACACACCTTGCCACCCAGGGATCGGCAGCCCAAAGGCACGTTTCCTTCTCACCTTCCCTACAAACTGTTTCCTCTTAACAACAAAACCTGGTTCCATACAAATGACGAAAAGATGACGACGTTAATCAAGCAGTTTCAATAGGAATGTGTGAGGACCTCGGGAGCCCGTGCAACCAAGGTGGCCACATCAATCCCAGAGGGGAAGAGGGAGGTGCAATCCCTCACACTCCTCTCCGCAGGACAGCCCTCCTATCACAGAAGTGGTACCCATGCCAGGGCCAGGAGCGTGGGTCCTGCTTTTATCAGGATGTTCCCAGGCGCAGCTAAACACAGAGATAAGCGATGCGGCAAAGACGGGAGCTGAAAGCCATCACTGGCAAGCCCTAGGCTCCATGGCACAGTAAATCGAGCTTGGCTAAAGCAAGCAAGCTCCGTGACCTGTGCCGAAGCCTGCCAGTTATCAGCCACCACAGCTATAGCATGCCCAGATCAAAACCGTCGTTATCTCGTGCCCCACGTTGGGCAGCAATCAAAAGTGGTCTGGCTGGCTGCCAGACCTCCACCCAGAGGCTTTCTCACTCCCCCTCCTCAGCGGGACAGGGGGAGAAAATAAGATGGAAAAAACCAAAATCTTGTGGGTGGAGATAAAGACACATTAATAAGAAAAGCAAAAGCTGCGTGGGCAAGTAAAGCAAAAAAGAGGAATTCATTCACAACTTCCCATCGGCGGGCAGACGACCAGCCACCCCCTGGGAAGCAGGGCCTCAGCACACATAACTGTGGCTCGGGAATAACCCTCCTTTCCCTGAGCTTTTATCAAAAAGGATGTGCAGCCTCTCGTTTGTGTGCTGTTTGCTGCGTGAAGCTCTGCAGATCAGATCAGAGGGTCGGGAAATGTCCCCTTGGCAGGGACCCCACAGTGAATGAACGTCTTTCTTCGTGTGTGTGTGACAGGGGGGCTGTGTGTGCTCCTGTGGAGGCTGGTGGGTCTCTGCTAGGGAAGAGATTTAGCATCAGAGAGCAGAGCCGGGCCATGGGAAAGCTCTGTGCCTGGGAGGAATGCTGCCCGCAGGGCTGGTGGCCAGCAGAGAGCAGTGTGGGTTTGCTCAGTCATGCAGTTCTTCTTTGAGGGACTCTCCTGGGGTTTATTTCCAAGCCTGGAGTTCACACCGTCCCTAGATGGACATTTCTGTTCGTGTTGGCCAACAAGGTAGGGGTATATCATGGATCATATCCCAAGCTGCTGTGTGTAGGTCAGGCACTTCTAATGCTGTGGATCTTCATATGCCAGGATGTTTCACGAGAACTTCTCAGGAAATTGTATCTTGAATCGTAGGATCATAGAATGGTTAGAGTTGGAAGGGACCTTAAAGATCATCGAGTTCCAACCCCCCTGCCATGGGCAAGGACACTTCCCACTAGACCATGTTGCTCAAAGGGTTTGTATGCTTCAGAAAAGAGGGACATTTGCATCTTCTTCTTGTTCCCAGCCCTGACTGGCAAGATCTGATTGCAAAAGAGTCCAGACCCATGGTCTGGAGAGAAACAGGCGTCAGGTGGTGTGGAATGAGGCAATATTTGTTCCTTTAGGCCAAAGAGCACCAGATAAATTGCTGGTGGATCCTGAGCAGTGAGACAGCAGGAACGCATTCCTCCTGGAAACATTGCTACAAGTACATAGTGCAATGCGTAGCCGAATGTTTGCTGAGCGCTCCTTCCAGGTCTCCACGGGAAGAAAATGTTAGTGATTTACGTAGGTGGCTACTTATCAGGGACTGGGGTAGGAGCGGTGTCAGGGTCTGTGCCGGGAGCTCTGCTCTTGGGAAGGCGGCCAGAGGTGCTGGAGGAGATGAATCACCAGCTGCACCTCTGGGACTGCAGACCAAATGCGTTAAATGCAGTGTGCAAACAGAACAAGGTCGCTCCCTACACAGGTTTTGGTGACGAGCCCACAACAATCTGTGCTCTTCGAGGCACAGCATGCATTTTTCAGGTGGCTGCTGAGTGTTTGGTTTGGTTGTATACAGCCTGCTCTACATGCAGCTTGGGTTTGTGTCTGTGTATTCAATTTCAGATGTGAAGCAGGAGCAAGAAGGGGGTACTTTGTCATTTCCAGGGGGTACTTTGTCATTTCCAGTGAGCTGTGGGACTGGATTTCCACGTGGACAGTGCTCCTGGGCACGTTTTCAAAGCACCCAGGAGCTTGAGCTCATCTGAAAATTTCCCCAGGTATTTTGGAACCCTCATGGGATATAAACTTTTTGGAGGATCTGCTCCAGAGAATGACTTCTGGTTTACAGAGGTTTGATTCTGTCACTTTCTTTTTCCTCCTGAAAATTGCAGGAAGATTTCCATGAGAACCAATAAAAAAATGCAAAGCAGAATTCCAGGATCCTGCTAAAGCCTCTGCTTCACTCTTAAAAAGTGTGCTGGACCTGCGCTGCATCGTTTCTCACACCTCCTGGCTGAGGAACCTGGTGGTGGAGGTGTAAAGCTACAAAACCAAAATCTGGCTCCACAGCAAGGAAGTTGCAAGGGTTACTTACTGGGACATCTGAAAAGATGGTTGAATACAGGCAGGTGTCACAGTTTAACCCCAGCCAGCAACTAGGACCACGCAGCTGCTTGCTCGCTCCCCTCAGCTGGGACGGAGAGGGAATCAGAAGAGTAGAAGTGAGAAAAAAAAAACATGGGTTGAGAGAAAGACAATTTAATAGGTAAAGCAAAGCCACGCACACAAGCAAAGCAAACCAAGGAGCTGATTCGCTGCTTCCCATGGGCAGGTAGGTGTTCAGTTGTCTTCAGGAAAGCAGGGCTTCATCACACGCAGTGGTTTACTTGGGAAGACAAAATGCTGTAACTCTAAACATCCCCCCATTCCTTATTCTTCCCCCAGTTTTATACACTGAGCATGACGTCATATGGTCTGGAATATCCCTTTGGACAGTTGGGGTCAGCTGTCCCAGCCATGTCCCCTCCCAACTTTTTGTGCACTCCCAGCCTACTCGCTGGTGGGAAGGTGTGAGGAGCGCAGAAAAGGCCTTGACTGCTAAGCAACAACCAAAGCCATCAGTGTGCTATCAACATAGCTCTCATCCCAAATCCAAAACATAGCACAGTACCAGCTGCTGGTAAGAAAGTCAACTCTATCCCAACTGAAACCACGACAGCAGGGAAATGTGTTTTTCATAGAATCGTGGAATTGCCTAGGTTAGAGGGACCTTTAAGATCATCTAGTCCAACCATCAACCTAACCCTGATTAAAAAAAAACATCACTAAACCATGTCTCCTCCAATCTCATTCAAAGGACAAACTGAAGCAGTTCTGCTGAACTTTTTGAAAACAGTTCAGCCCACAGAGCTGAGACATGGAGTGGAAATACTCAGCAGCTGCAGTTAAAAAGCCCTGAAACCCAGGATCATAGTGTGGACTGAGCAGGGCACATGTGGACATGTCACGGGCATTGGACTAGATGATCTTTAAGGGTCCCTTCTAACCTAAACCATTCTGTGATCTTGGTGTAGACTGTGCAGAGTGACCCCAAGTGTTGGCTCCTCATATTATGAGTAGATTTTGCAAAAGATCGACACCTTTGGGGTTTATCAGAGGAGGGAAGTTCAGTCAAATGTCAGCAGTGCAGGGTGTGCAATGTGCAATAGGTGACAACAGTGTCTTTCTACATGTCCCTCTGGTGGGATTGCTGTGGCCTGTCCTGCCCTCCAGTGCCTGCAGCACCATCTCCCTCTGTCCCTTCTCCTCCCCCTCTTACACCCACCCACACACACACTCAAGGGATGCTGCTGTAGCTCTGAGCAGGTACCAGGAGCTGCAGATCTCTGGGGCCACCGTGGGTGCAGAGCCAAGCTGTGGGGGTGGACATCAGGAGAAGCCCTGTGAGGAGGTGGAAGCTTCTTACCAAACCCACAGGGGTGGAAGACTTCTTATCAAACAAAAAAGTCAAAGCCATTTCCTTCCAGCTGACACGTCCAGGGCTGCATTTTACCTCAATGATGTTCAAAAAACCGCAGTTGACACTTGATGCAGCAGCCCGACACCCTGCAGGGCCCAAGCCCCGGCTGTGTACACCCATGTGGAGAAAGTGGCCAAATGCCAGCCCCCAAGTGCACTGGGGATCAACAACCCCTCTGGAGGCCCAGACCCACACCCAACCACCCTCCTTCGTTTCTGTGTCTCCTCAGCCTGAATCATGATGATGCTCCTCCCTCTATCCTCAGGGGTAGTGCCCAAAGCCTCACCTAAATCTCTTGGCCTTGCAGGACTTCCTCCGAAATATTCCCTCCAAACTCCTGTCGGCCGACCTCTATGAGAAGTGGATGCAAGCTCTGGAGAAGCCAAGCAAGCAGGAGAAAATTGAAGAATTGAAAGAGTAAGTTTTGCAACCAGGAAGTTTTGCAATCAGTCCCAGTGTGATGGAGCGGCTGGTAGAGGCTGGTGATGTCTCCCAGAATGGAGAGTCTCACTTAAAAGCCTGTCGTTTATATCAGCTTGCTATTGCTCCAGGGGGGGTGGTCTAGAGGGCTCTCACAGCAGCATTTCCTGAAGCTATTTGAGATTGCCCTACAACT
>QJSC01000757.1:1083696-1113702 GCA_003697955.1 Calidris pygmaea | reverse complement strand
AACCTCGTCTTGCTCAAGCACTTGCTGTCTCTGCTCCACCACATCAGCCAAAACGCCGAGACCACCAGGATGGACTCCAGCAACCTGGCCATCTGCGTTGGCCCAAACATGCTGAGCCCAGAGACCGACAACACGCTCCCGCTGGAAGTGCAGAAGGAGATGAATGACAAGGTGTGTTGAGCTCACCGAGCTGCCACCCGCTTTGGGGCAGCTCAGAGACACCCACAGGGATCTCACCGCCCTTGTAAAAGCTGAACAGAACAGCACCCCTGGGCATCGGGGGTGTCCCTCAGCTCAGGTGCCTGCAATGTGATGGGCAAGGCTGCCCCTCCTCTCGTCTCTCTGAGCAATGGTAGCAGTTGCCCTGCAGTCCCCTACGTCGTACCGCAGCTCCTGAATGCTTTGCCCGCAGAGAGCAAGGGGCACCCGGTGGGCATGGCCACCCAGGGGTCCTCTGGGCAGCGAGGCTGAAGCTGAGGCTGATGGGGGTTTGTTTGTAGTGGGGCAGATCAATTTGTCTGCAGCACCTGTGTGCAGGTGGCGGTGTTGGTGAACTTCTTCATAGGCTCAGAAATATTTGGGAAGGACAGTGCCTTGTCTGCCTGGTCCTCAGCTGATGTGTCACCAGAGCACCCAGACAGCTCCATGGGTATGAGAATGGACTGAGTATGTCACAGATTGGGGCTGCTGCGCCAAATTATTTAATCTGATATGGAAATACATCTGTGGAAACACAGAGTTGCAGAGAGTTCAATATGTTACTGCATCTTTTTTTTCCTACACGAACACTTTCCAGAAGTTCAGAATGACAGCACTCCCAGAGCGAAATTAAATCCCGATGTTAAACATCTGCCTCAGGCACATTCTGTTACAGATGTGCTGATACCTCAAGGATCTTTCTGGCAGGGCTCAAAACAGAGCATCATTCTCCTAACATAACAGATCCAGGGGTCTCTGTTTCATCACTGCTTCTCAGGAGGAACAGGCTATGAGAAGAAAGACACGTTTTCAGCATAGCTGATATCCTATCAGTGTCCCTTTTTGCACTTGCCTTATCAAAGTGAACTCCTCCAAGAGCTGTTTATTCTTCCAAGGTTACCTGGAACTCAAAGGTCTAGGCGCTGGCCCCAGAAGTCTGTGGAGTGAAATGTCCTTTCAGGAACTGCTTTCATGATCAGCAGCAGACGTTACAGAGAACATGGCAGCAGAGCATTCACAGATGTCTGTTGCAGTTTTAAACTGGGTTTTGAGTTTTGGTTTTGGCTTCACAGAAATAATTTTACAGTTCATTTCTTGGATAATTTTTGCCTTACTGAATGGTCAGGTTTAAAAATCACAACGAAGTCCTGCAGCCTTTGCTTTCTAGAGCTCCATTCAGAAAAGCAGCAAGAGAGGAGCATATAGAAAGTCAGAAAGGTGCTTTACTGGACAGACAACCCTCTCCTTTCTCCACCCAAGGAGAAAGAGGAGGAGATGTGGCCATACAAGTAGGAGGAGAGGTGCAAGGTAAAGGCAGGTCAAGCACTGTCAAAATATGTCTCCTGCATGAAACAAGTTTCTGATGCAAAATTGAGGCAGAAACACAAAGAAACTTATCCTCACAGAACGTATTAAAAGTGTCTCCAATGTCTGATGTGAAGTTGAGTGCAGAATTAAAGAAGGTGCTTCTCCATGTGCGCTGGTTCTGCTGCTTTCAGCTAAGAACTGCAATGCTGAGAAACGGTCTCCCCTGCAGAAATTGTCCAGCCCGAGAAGGGTCTGGAAATCCAGAGGTGAACAGAAATAGGGTCCAGGTGAGTGCTCTGCTTCTCCCTGGCAGCCCCCACAGTGGCTGGGGTAGGGTGTGTGGTGTCTCCCTCCAGCCCACTCATCACTGAGCCCCAGCTGCTTTCATGCTTCTGGCTTTGGCTGTCACTGGTCCCCACCTGCACTTCTCAGGCCTGTCTTCAGCACATGGGCTTTGTTCATCCTCCTCTTCTCCTTGCCAAGATGTGAGGACTGATTGTGGTCGAGGGTCATTTATTTCTGTTTTTCTGACTCCCATCCTCAGTTGTTTGACTTTGACATTGAAGTCAAGCCGATCCTGGAAGTGTTGGTTGGGAAAACGATTGAGCAAGCTTTGCTGGAAGTCATGGAAGAAGAAGAGCTGGCCCAGCTGTGGGCACACCAGCGTGCCTATGCAGAGCTGCGTAATGCAGAGCTTGCTGAAGCACAGCGCCTGGAAGAGCAGGACAGGCGATACAGAGAGGAGAAGGTAGGACTTCCTAAGAGCAAAACAGGCCTGTCTGAATGCCTATCAGAATTGAAAAAAACCATTTCCAGTACCAAAAGACAAGCTGTGAAATAAGTGGGACCCTGACCCAGATGTAAAGGTGGGGAATCTCAGTAAAAGAGGCAGGAGGTGAGAAACCCAGCACCTCCTGGGAGATTTCATCTGGCTCTTGCAAAGCAAGTGTGTTCCACCAATGATGTTCATACTGTAATGACTGCAGCAAATGAAAATGATCCACAAGATCCTGTCACTCATCCTTAATTAAAAAATACTTTTTCTTCCTTCCCTCCTGACGAATTCTTACAGCTATTGAGACAGAATTCCTTCCATGGTTGATGGCAGAATTTGAAGAAACACTAGAGAGGAGATTAATGTTGAAAAATCACTACTACATAGACCTCAGGAATGGATTCTCAGCTGAAATAATGGAAGTGTCAGCCATGCTGCATTACCCTCTGCTGGCTTTATACTGTTTGAGGTGTGTTCATGCTGGGAGATGCAATACATTTGGCAGAAGCAGAATGGTTAAAGAAGAGCAATTCTTTTCTCTGCTATAGAACTTTTATTTCTCACGTGTTACACAGCCATGATGGCTGTGCTGTTCTCTGATTCTGCCAGTGGGAACAGAAAAGCTTGTCCTGTCTACAGCCACACTTATGCCACTGAAGTCTCTTAACTCATTTGTGTGAGCTCCCTGAGCTACGGAGTAGTATGTTCATCCTACATAAAAGGAGAAGAGAAGATAATTGTAGGCCATGGTTGTCTGAAACGTCAGGTGACCAACACTATTCATCAAAACAAGGGGCTTACCTCCTCAGAGGTCAATAATCATGTCCTTGCTTTTGAAATAGATTAAAATATCACCTGTCTTCTGGGATAATTCAAGCTCAGGATTCAGGCCCTTTTATTCGTCAGTCTTCACAGGCTGCACTTGAAGCACCTGAACAATCTAAACTCTGTCTTGTGTAGAAACACAAAATTATGATGAATGTATGTCCACTGTGGTGGTCCTAGACCAAACCACTTCTTATACTTGTATTACGTCTTTCATTCCTATAGTTTTCCTCCTGCTGTGATCTTTGGTTTGAATTACAATTGTGTTTGTTTCCTTTGTGTTTATTTTCAGTTTAATGAGGACCCTGAATTTTCTTTGTTAAGGTATCATTCGGATAATTACAGCTGGTCTGTTAGGTATTCTAGCCTATGATATATGTGCTGGTATGTACACTTAAGGATCACTTCTTCATGTAGGTCTTCAGACAGGAGGGAATTTTCTCTCCCTTTAATAAGAAGTGTTGTACGTGACTATTGAATAAACATCTCAATGACAATGTTCCTGTAGGATATACTGTTGATGAGTATCTCCAACATATTCCTATTAATGTAATTTCTTACAGCTTTTACAACTAGATACACCATATCTGGGCTGCGCAGAGAAGTTGGAACATGCTAACAAACACCACCAGCCTGACCCTGGTTTGTTCTTCTATATTTGCTGCCTCAGCTGATCAACGCCTGGCCCAGGCTGGAGGGAAGCTCAGGAGGTCTGTCATCCTGCTGACCTTCCCAAAGGTGCTGGGGGACTGCTGTCAGGCTCCACTGAAGTCACCTCAGCCCCAGGCTGAACCAGTCCTGGTCCCTCAGCCTCTCCTCACAGGACAAGTGCTCCAGCCCTGACCATCCTGGTGGCCCACTGCTAAACTCACTCCCATTGATGAGAATTCCTTCCTTTTGTGCAAAACCCCACCCATCAATTACCGATGGAGCTTTTCGAAGCAGCTCTTAATTGTCTTATTTTCTTTATTGAGTCCCTCCACCTTCACTGGTGGCCTGTTTAATTTGTCTTATTTATTACTCAAATTATGTATTTCAAATTGGGAGTTGAATTGTTGCCATGTTCATTGATTTGGAAGGGCTACGAGGTTTGAAATACTTACAAAAGCTCTATGTAGCTAACAGTAATATAGAACAGGTGTTCAACTGCGTTTCAGGTGCACTAAATAATTTTGGTGGCTTCCTTGGTTCTAACATTTCCTACCACCAAAATACACCATGCTGCACACAGGCAGTGTCCTGGTTAGTCCTTGCTCCTGCCATGGAGCACGGTCATTATATGGTTTTGTCAGAAAGAATCACACTTCGGGAAATACAACTTCGTAAAATACTCCAGTTGGGATTAGCTATTGAAATTGGATTTGAAGAAGATTAAAACTGAATTTACTGCCTATTACCAGCAGATGTCACTGACAACACTAAAGCAAAGCACACTCACCTGTGTGGTTGAAGTCTTCCCTCAGAGGCAGGCTTGCACACCCACCCATTGTCCACAGTTTGCACCATGGCCACGGGCGGTTGACGTTGCAGGCATTAATTTCGTATTTGTCATGGGGAGCTTATTCAGTGTAAAGCCCTTCCTAGCATTGTTCCTGCTTATCATGCATTTTGAGTTGTGTAATATTCTTGCCGGAATCTCCCTAGGTTGGATGGAGATAGGCTTGGGGACCGGACTTCCCCAAACCTACAGCCGTGGGAGTGACTGGGAGACCAGCGTCAGGCTCGCTGATGCAGCCTGGCGAGGTACCAAAAAACATGTTTTCCATAGCTGCAGGTCAAAATCAAAACAGGCTGAGAGAGCTGGGGCTGTTCAGCCTGGAGAAAAGAAGGCTCCGGGGAGACCTTATAATGGCCTTCCAGACCTGAAGGGGCTACAGGAGAGATGGGGAGGGACTCTTTATCAAGGAGCGGAGCGATAGAGCGAGGGGTAACGGTTTTAAACTGAAAGAGGGGAGATTTAGATTAGATATTAGGAAAAAATTCTTTCCTGTGAGAGTGGTGAGACGCTGGAACAGGTTGCCCAGAGAAGCTGTGGCTGCCCCAGCCCTGGAAGTGTTCAAGACCAGGCTAGATGGGGCTTTGAGCAACCTGGTCTGGTGGGAGGTGTCCCTGCCCATGGCAGGGGGGTTGGAACTCGGTCCCTTCCAACTCTAACCATTCTATAAATCTATGAAAAACCTGAAAACTGAAATGGTAATATAATTCTACCTTCTGACTTTTTCCAAAATGGTTGCAGCAGGAAACAGAGGAGTAGGCTCTTCCTATAGAGATCCATCATGGGGCTTGAAGTTGCTGATACTGAGTAGATGCCACCAGCCACCCTCACTTCCTTGCCCAAGGCAGGTGGAGGGGACAGATCCAGCCAGGATGGGCCTGAGGGCTGCCAGGGTGCTGGGAAATGACTAACAACAGGAAAGCTATCGTCACATCTGCCTCTTCCGCCCTGACAGCCTCGCATGGGCATCTCAGCAGGCAACAGTGATGTCCGCTGTTCCTGAAGCTCTTCTGGTTCAGAGCCTTACCTGCCATGTGTGCCAACCCAGCAGGCCAGATCCCAGTCTGACACTGGGATGTCAGGAATGACACCTGAAGAGACAAGCACCTGCTCCACATCTCATACCCTCTAAAGGGACGTCCAGGCTTTTCACTGGACCACTTGTACGTGTGGCCTCACAGGCAGACCCTGCCTTCCCTCCATCCCGAACTAGGACATCCACTGATAACCAGGGCAGCTGTTGCTGACATGGAAAACCCCCCTTGGAAGGTGTCAGGTGTTCACCTCTCTCTATAGGGAGTTGAAAATTAGAAGTAATGGGATGCAACCGCCAAATCCACTCAGTGGTGTGAGGATCCACAGATTTCAATGTGTTAAACTGAGTGTCCGTAGTCACATGGTTTGAGGTCAAAATTAGGCTGGCAGACCATGGACACTTTGTAAAGATTGAATACTCCTCTGTAGGCCCCTCTGTTTTTCATGTTGCAGTAATTCAACAAACCATGTTGTACTTTTCATTTATTATTCACTCCTAAAAATATCCAAAATCTATGTCATCCATCTGAAATTAAAATACACCTGCCTGCTAGTATCTGAGAACAATTGCTCAGTTTCTTTTGATGACACACAAGACTGGAGTCAAAGGCTGGCAGCGAAAATTTTGTTTAGGTGTTGAAGTCAACGGGACCAAGATCTCACATTGGTTTTGCTTTCACAATGATGAAGACTCCTGTCATGACTTCATATAAATCAGCCTCATTATGGCTAACTTTATCTGGAATAAAATAAATTAAAATGACATTAAGGTGTGGTTTGTGAGAACTGTAAACGTTTTAGCTTCTCTAGTGGAATATTATATGTCAGTTTTAGGGATTACTCATTACTGGATGTCTTGTCATACCTATACAAGAGACTTAGCATCACTAAGAGGATTGCTGTGGATATTTGTGAAAAGATTCAAGCAACCAAATGCTGACTTGAATATTTGTTTTGGAAATTGTCCAAGGGGGAAGTGGTGAACTGCAAGATTTTCATTTCTGCCACTTCTGCTTTGTGCTTTATTAGCTGGAAAATTCAGTTAGAGAGTGTTAAATTGTTGCATTTAAATTGTCTGTGACATTATTTTTGTTCCTAAGTTGCTACAAGAAAAATTAATGAATTGTATCCATTGCAATCATTCAGAATATTGGCTTAAGAAAGGTCAAGACCACATTTAAGAGAAATTTGAAAGCTTGTACATCTTATCTGAAGTTCACATAAGATTAAAAGTGCTTCTCAGGAAGTCCCTGTCCTCACTTATCTGAAGTGATGTGAACTATGCACAACTATAGAAGAGAAAGCACGGTTAGTCATAGCTAGAAAGACACGCTCTTGATTTCATAACAACAAATTACAAAAAAAAATTAGAATGCAAAGAGTTTGATTGTTTGTTTATGGTCTAAAATAGTCAACAGGCTATAAGGTAAGTCTAAGGTGTTTTAGCTAATGCTGCTTGGGATTTCACCCTCCACCTGCTATAATGCAGGTAGAGGGTGCTTAGGGAAAGTTATGTGAGAACTTAAGTTTAGATATCCTGCAGCATCATTCATATGAGAGAGTGCTGGTTTTACTTAATTAGAATTTACAAATGCAATCCAAGCCTGTAAATCATATATATACTTTAAACTCTGTGCTTAAGGAAAAAAATTGGTAGGGGGGTTGGATTTCAGATGATCTCCAGAGGTCCCTTCCAACCCCATATCATTCTGTGATTCTGTGAAGATAATACTACACTGTAAAAATTATCTTACAGTAAATTTTCAGACTCTATTAGAATAGGGGAACCAGTTCTTTCAGCCCTGAAGTATGGTGCAATCTGTGTTCTTTTGTTAACAGCTAATGGCTCTGTTTGGTGAAAAACTCATAACCCTGCTTCCATCCTCCCTAAATACAATATTTGGTTAATGATAACAGCAGTTATGCTTATTTGATGAAAAATATTTCTTCATATGGATAAGGTGTACCCAAGCTTATAAGAAAAAGATTATAATGGCCATCCCCGAGCCACCTTTTGCAAGTGACTCTTTGCTGGTGGAAGGACGTTACTGTGTCCTGCAGTCAGTCACGTTCCTCTGGCTGAACGGGAATTATTTAAGTTCGCCCTAACTTAAAGACAGCAATAGCAACAGGATTCACTTAGAAGCCTGTCTTGTTCCAACGCCAATAAAAACTGCACTGCACTGACCCAGAGAGTGCATCTTGCGAGCAGATAGATCAGTGGTTGGGCAGGTTCTGCTGCATTTCCTTCCTTCTGCACTACAACGTTTGCACAAAGCGGTGTTAGAAACGTGCAGTGGGGACAAAGTGACAAATGCGGAGGGAGCTGGTTGGGACTGAGAGGTAGAAGAGCTGTGTTCCTGACAGAAACAAGAGTTACAGCTGACCCTTGGGTCTGTGCTGTGCAGGGGTGGCCAGTAAATGTCCTAAGGCTGGAGAAAAAGCAAGGTTACTCTATGGTGACCAACCTTCACGCTCCTGTAAGCTGCCTGCCTCACGTGACCAAGGCTTAGGGAAGAGTAGAGAGCTCCAGCACAGGTCTACCTACTCCCCATGGGCTCATGCTCTCCACGGGGCTGGGCAGCCACCTCTGCCAACGTACTTCTTCACAGAGCTGGTGCCTGAGGTGCCTGGCAGTGTCAGTGCCTGCACAACCCACCGCTCGTTGTGTGAGACTGCTCCAGCCTGGGAACCACGCTTGCCCAGCCCAAGGATCCACTGCTGGCCACCACTGATCTGCAGTCCTCAGTAACTCAATCCTTCCTGATGCACATGCTGCCTCTGAAGGGTATTTTACTGAAGTGGCAAAGCCAAACCCACAAGCACTAAGCAGAGCAGCCCTCAAGGTCCTTACACCGGACACTTCATCATGGAGTGCCAAGGATGGACTTGCCATGGGAGCCACCTAGGTCCCCAGCACTACAGGGGCTTGTTGGGGACAGCACTGGGTTTGTGGCAGAGGGTTGCAAGCAGAGAGAGAGCAGGCCGTCAGTGACACTACTTCTGGGCTTCCCCAAATCTTGTCTCTTCCACTGAGGTCACACGCGATTCTGGGTGACCATGAGTGAAGTAGCCGAGAAACATACTTTTCTGTTCCAGTCAAGTATAAAAATCTACTAATCTGAAAAATCTTAAGAACATGGTCACTGCAGACAATCAGTTCACTAACCCTGGAACCCAAAAATGCAGCTAGTACTACCTTTGTTTAATAAATAATTCAGTATATGCTTTGGTAAGTACACTCAGATTATTTCCAACAAACAATTTAAAAGTTGTACTTTTCTGTATTTTTACTTGAATTGCAATTTCCCTCCAACAGTAGCTTGACACACCAAATGAAGAGCAAAAATGCCATTCATTAAAATGTAAAAATTACAAATCTAAATTCATGTATTTTCATGTGCATAACATTTCATGTGCATAAATGGAAGGCACTGTCTAGTGCTGGTTAGTGAAAAAGACAGATTCAAGGAAAAAAGTTATACACGTGTCTGTAAATCAGCACTGTCTGAAGAGATACTAGCCAATGAAGACAAGTCTTTCTCTTGGAAAATAAAAAATATATAAATCCACAAGTTTTACTTTCTTCCCGTGTTTCCCTCCTTATCCCTGTGTGGCAGATTACCACCTCTGTCCCGTTAGACTATTAAGAAAGTTTTCCTATACCAAAAATTCTCAGGTACTGCCCCACTCCAAGAAAATGTCTGTGCCCTCCAAACGCCATTGAGCCGCAAGACCTCCTGACCATCCCCAGCCACTGGTGACTTGGGCTCCCACAAAAGTCTGGCTGATGAGCTGCTCCACAGCAACACATCTACACTCCAGGCTGGGCTGCAGGAAAATTAAGGGGGTACCAAAATAAGGCCTTGTTCAGGACCTGAAACTCAAAGGAGTCAGGAGAGCTTTTCCCTGTTCCTCTATGGACTTTGTGCGAGATCCCAGGGAAGAAGGTGGGTTTTTATTGTGTGTAAGCACTCATGCATAGATGTGACCAGAACACGCCACCGACACTTAACAAAAGCTCAGACTGTCTCACAATACATTCATGAGAATGGTTCAAAGGAAACATTTGGTTCACCATATGAACATGAGAAGAACCCACACCTCAAACAACTTTTAAGACAGAGGCACTTGGGGACTGGTGGTGGATCTCTGAAAGAAAAATCACGCACTGCCACAGCAACGTGGGACTTTAGACTGGAAAACCCCTCCGCCACAGGGACACAGTGCCAGCGTCCCCGACCTCCTATGGGACCTCATACTTGTGACTTTTGGATGTCTACTACTAGTCTGAGGTCTGGTAAAAGTTACCGGGAAGTACCGAAGGTGGCTACAGGCGTGCAGCCAAGGTGGTATAAACAAATGTTGAGTGTGGGGCAGGTGGAATAACCGTTCTGCAGCCCCTTCTGGACTGAAGCCCGGTCCCTGCTGCCATCCTGAGGGACTGAGCTCAGCGACCTACCCCATCTTCTCCAGGCCTGTGGCCTCCACCTAAAGAATAAATTCAGTTTTATTGATAACACTGTTCAAGCCATGGTGTTCGTGGTTATCAGCAGCAGAAATGGTACTAGCATAAAAGAAATGTGACTTGGCAGCAGGATTGGCTTCTGTTGTCAACCTCTGTAAGAACATCGTGTCTCATTGTGTATGTATGCAGCCTCTCTCTGAACTCTTGCAAGATCAGCAGAGCAACAGGAACATGAGTGAGACAAACAGGAAGAACAACAGGTTTATCACTTGGCTTTTGATGGGTTACCCACATCCATCCTGAGCTGGATCCTCATATACCTGGGAGGTTTTGCCTCTGAGCCAAGAGCTGTACACTGGGACAAAATTCTATCCATACGGCAAGGATACTCCTCAGCAGAATCACGTGCCCTTCCTCTTCTCACTTCTCCTTAGGGAAATGGTCTTCCCCCAGGTTGTTCCCCCCTGCCCTAGGACTGATACATTGGGTTTCCATTATGTCTAAAATGAGCATGAGAGTCTGTAGTGGTTCTCCAGCCTTGGCAGGAAAGGAATTTGAGCTTTTTCAGAAGGCCTATGCTCAATATTGTTCAATACAATGGGATGATCATGGTCCCGTTCCCCACATGATCTCAGGGCATTTCCATTCCTGAACACAAAAATTAGGATTGTCTTTGGAAAAAGCCCAAAAACTTGGACAACTGACTTTTCAATGGAAGATGTATGCATCAACCCATCTCCTTCTGGCAGCAAGGCTGGAACAGGAGCTACCCGTGCCACACAAGGCAACTGTATCTCCCTGCTACAAGGAAAAATCTGAGGGCAAAGCCCAGCTGACCCCATTTCCAATTTCCGAGGCTGCAGTCAGCTCACGGTCCTCAGCAGGTGCCCACAAGTCCCCCCACAGCCTCTCGGAGACACCCTCTCCTCTCTGCCGAAGCACTACTCTGTGCCACACGTGGACATGGAGCAGGAGAACGTCTCCGGCACGCGTGGCACCAGGGCAGGCACCAAACACATCACAGGTGGCTCCAGGCAGAAGTGGGGGACCTGCACCATGCAGCGCTCCCCCCCCTCACCCCTGCGACATCTCACCCTTGGTCTGAGCCTTGGGCCTCAGTGGGTTCGCAAGGTCTGATCCCGTGTTCCTGGGTAATAAACACAAGCGCTGCAGATGCGGAGCCTGGAATTTGCAGCTCTTTAGGCAGGTATTGCTGGTATTTTAATCGCTTTCTCAAGTGCCCCATCTGGCTAATTCTGCCAGCAAAGGAGGACTGGAACTCAATGGTTTCTTACTTCAGATGTTTATATGAGCAGCAAACTTTTTGACTTGTGGCCACCTTCAGAAATGCATATTATTAATGTTTATTTATCTTAAATAACTGTCTGGGAAATACAGGCACCGACCAGGGCTCAGCTTGGTAAAGAGCCACCTTCCATCCCCCTCCTCTCAGCACCGGGCGAGAAAGAACAGGATTTAGGTATCCCAAAAGTTCATTGCAGGAATTACTGTTTCTGATGGATTAAAGGCTGTGGAAAAAACCACGTTGAATGAGATGACAGTTAAACATAGGGATGACCATGCTGGGTGAGAGCAGCAGCATTTCTCACCCAATCCAGGCCTCTATCTCCTAGAGCAGCCGACAGGAATCGCCTAATGACAGTGCAAGGACAGGGGAGGCTGCTCCCCAAAACGCTTCCGCAGGATGCGGATTTGCACCTCAAAGGGTTCCTGAATCAGAGGTGTTTGGGTAGAACATCCCAGCGCGGATTTTTCTTCCATGATCTTGCCTAATTGCTTTTTGAACTTCTGACACCCCCGACATCCCGTAGCAATGAGTTCCAAGATTTAATCGTGCTTTGCGATTAAATCACCTCATCACTTCATTTGATGATCCATCTTCCCCCTCCGCTGCTTACGTTACATTAAGCATTTCAGTAAATACTTCTCCCTGAATCCAGTGGCAACTTTATAAAAAACAGAGAATAAACTCCATATTTAGAGAATTCAGCTGTGCTAATATGTACATAATTACATCAGATACACTGCACAGTATCTTCCCAAATAGAAAATGCATTATTTTTTATTATCTTACCAAGGTCTCACCCCAAAAAAAAGAGCAAAACCGAACCACCAAACAAACAAACAAAAAAATCAACTCTGGTGATCCTACAGCAGATACCTTATCTAATGAGAGTAGCAATGTGGTATATGCAATTACTAAGGTAAGAACACATGTAGCACAATTGCACAGCAGTTGTGCGCAAGAACAGGTCCACAAAACCAGTGTAGTTTTAGCAGGTAAAAACCCATCTTCAAGTGAATCACTGCACTTCCAGCACTTGCAATCTTGAGTATAGTCAGAAACTCGATCTATTTTTAATATTTTCCTGATAAATATATTAAAAACAAAGAAAAAAAAAAATCTTCGAATAGAAGACCGTTTGCTTTCATTATCAGTCATGTTTGTTTTAATACGGTTCTCCTCTATTCATGTCTGTGTGATGCAGTCTCACCCTCCCCAGAGGGACAAGGGATACAAACACTACTTCACTTTGTTTCTGCACTGTTGGATACTCTGAAGTTTATATATTCATTGTGCATGCTGGTATAGCACTGGGAGGACTGAGCAGGAGACACCAAGCAGGACAGGCCTCCACCTTTCCAGCAAGATCTTACCCAGAAAGGGCCCAGCACTGCCAACGCCTTGGGGACCATTCTCTGCTGCAGCATGTTTCAGACTAATGGAGGAGAAATGGCAGAATGTAGGCCCACACGATAAGCTTTATCGCCCCACTTCCTCCACTGGCAACAGCCAGTCTCGAATCTCAAACAGATGCTGTTTTAAGAGCATACACAATAAGCTACTGCCAGGAACGGTGGGGTTTTTTGGGATGGCACTGCTCTAGCTGCCCTCGGCACTTCAGAGAGCGGAGGCCAGCACACGTCAAGTGAAGTAAAAACCAGCAAGCAGAGTCACCGTGTCCCTGAGGGAGAGCCCAAATGACGAAGCCAGGCACCAAGCCCCTGAGGGCATCGCGCCCTGTCCCGGGGCCTCTCCCGAGGGAGGGGGACGCGACCCCGCCCGCTCGCCCGCCCGTCGCCCCGCTGGCGCCCAGCCGGTTCTACGGGGCCGATCTCGGGGAGCCGTAACGGGGATCGCGACAGGCGGGGCGGGGGAGGCGGAGGGGACCGGGTCCAGCCGGGCCGACGGCCCCTCAGCCGCCTCACCCACCGCACCTGCGCCCGCGCCGCACCAACCGCCGCCCGCGGGGCGGCTATTTATAGTGCGCTATTTTAATCGCGCTCCCTCATTGGCCCGCCGCCCCTGTGACGACATCGGCTCTCCCAGGGCAAAGTCCCTCCGCTCCCTCCTTCCCCCGGGGCGCGCGGGCGGCGGCCGGGGTGTGGCGCGGCGCGGGCGGCGGCGGGGGTTCTGCGCGTGCGCAGGGGCCTGGTGGCGGCGGAGCGTGGTGTCGCCCCGACGGGGCCGTCTCTGGAACGGCTCCCGGGGGTGGGGAGGCCCTTCCATCCCAGCCTCGCTGTGTTGGGGAGCAAAACTGTGGCTTTCTTCCCAAGCTGGAGGTGCGGGGGGCCCGTGACGTCCCCGCCCTGAGGCGCTCTGCTGCCGCCTCCGGGCCCTTTTGAGCTCCCCGCTCAAAATGGCGGCGGGGCTGAGGGAGGGTCCCGCGGAGGCGGGCGGAGGGGTGCTGCTGCCGGGGCAGGCTGGAGAGGGCAACAGTGTACGAGGGCGGGATTGTCAAGGGTTTGCTGGCAGGGTTGGTCCGAGCCAGATTCCACGGGTTTCATCCCTGGCCCTCCCTGCAGAGGGGGAGAGCACCCCATAAATGCTGCTTGTCCATCCATGTGCTTACAGCAGTGGAGAGATGAGAGGCTCGGAGGACCAGCTGAGTTTGGGCATAAACTTGAGGGAAGGGTGGGTGGCCAGGCCTGGCTGTGACATCCACAGCTACCTTAGGTGTTGGTCTGGCTGTGGAAGCATGCTGTGGTACCTCTGCGTACTCCTGACACTGGTGAAAATCAACCTGCAGGAAGGGGCCGGGCTGTGTCTATCTCTACATGTACAGACAACTTCTCTTCAGGTTTGATTTTGGTCTCTAGATTGGAGCACCCCCACATCCCCACTCCTGCATGACAGGATGGGACAGTCAGATAGATCAGATTTATTTTTGGCATATTGCACAAGCACTTAATGAAATATGTTATCAGGACTCAGTGCCGCTCAAAAATAGCCTCCAGAACACCTGGCCCATAAAAGCCATGTGTGACTTTCATACTCTGTTTATAGAAACAGCTTGTGATTACGGTTGGTTTGCATGCTTTAAGCAGCTGCAGTCCCTCATGCTTCCAGCAGGGCTGCTGGTACATCAGTAAGCATCTGAGATTAAAGTCGTAAAACTAGTGGGAAAGACAAAAGACCAGATTGCCATTTCATGTGGTCAAAGAGCTCAACAGTAAGTGGTGTCAAGATCTAATTGCCTGGTATTCTCACAGGGATGTGGATGTTTTTCCAGTTCACCAAAGTCTGTTCAACTAAGCACTTTGAGAAAGATTCCACTGTAAGTATTAGCCTGGCAAATGTAGCGCGAGGCTGACCAAGCAGTGCTAATTGCCTCCCTTAAGTCTTGCAGGAGTCATCATCCCTGGATTTCATGGCTGTAGCTCTCAGGAGGATGCAGAAGTCAAGCTGCATGGAGATGAGTGTTGTCGGGAATTCCTAGTTTTCTACAGCCAGTGCGTCTTCCGGCAGTGAGACGGGTTGGAAATGCAACAACATATTGGCGTGGCCCTGAAATACTCATTTGTGTAAGCTCTTCATCGCCCACAGGAATTTGTCTGCGCAGGCAAGATCTCTGTTAATCTGGAGCCTGAGCCAAAAGACTCCTGGACAGTTTCTGCCGGGTGATAGGCCTATCACATGCTAAGCACACAGATGGGCAAGAATAACTTACTGCAGTCTTGTCTGCTAGAACCTATAGTAAAATATTAATTATTTGGACTTTGGCTGAGTTCTCGCCATTTCCTGAGATAGACCACTTTTTTGGCAAGTGGAGTCCAATATGTAAACCTTGCAAAAGCTGCTTCTGTTTGTTCAACTTATGTTATAGGATTTCAGAACCTATTTATGTTAACGGCTTAAAAATTATTCTCAAAAGTATCTAAACTAAAGATTATGCTACTGGTTGCCTGATAGCGCTTCTCTAATTTCTAAAGAGTAATCCTGGCTATATGTGTTTTATACATACATTTAGAGGTGTATCATGCTTTATGTGTATTTATTGTATATATGAAGTAGCATTGAAAGGACAAATGCATTCCTGCCGGCATCTGCTCCCCATTAATTCATTAAAAGAAAATCTTGTTTCAGAAGGTGGTTTACTCAGGAATTACCCTATTATATACTACAGGGGTTCCCACAGGGCTGTTGCATCTGTGGGGCTATCAAGCCATACACAACAGCGTACTATAAAATTTTATACAACATTTCACGGAGGGTTGGCACTTCCATCATATCTAGAAAAGGAAATCGGGGAATCTCTTGCCTCTCACGTTCAGAGCTTGATTACAAGTCCATTGAAGCCTAGGAGAGTCTTTTCAAGAATTTCAAGGACATGCCCTCAGGGCATAAAGATTCATGGAATTTTTTATAAGCCCACTGTCTTTGCTAGGGAAAAAGTTTAGGAGGGAGCAGAAAGTGAAGTTAGCAGTTTTAGGATAGACCGGCTTCATATCTGGTTAGCTCGGTCCATGTCATGTGTCTTGAGTCACTGCAGCCAAATAAAAAAACAAAACTAGATTCCAGTTTTAGAATAGTTTTAATTTAAAGACATTTTAAGATAATTGGAAAGTCAAAGCTCACTGACAGTAGCGTTCCTGAGTTGGCAACATAATTTCAGTATTGCTCCTCAGTGAGTGGTTTTGGAAGGATCCACACTTCCCAAATGCTTCAGTTAACCAAAGTTTAAGAAGAAATTCAAGATTGTGTTATCAATTGATAAATCCATCTGTCACTTAAGATGTCACAAAAGCTTATATTTGGATGCAAAGATTTTATTACCTTCGAGTTAACAATATCAACTGTCTGATAAGCCGAGCAGTTCTGCTAATATTTGGAGAATAAACCTTGGCTGCTGGGCTTATCCCCTGTCATTGAAGCAAAGCCTGGAGAGAGATTCTCCAGGTTGTGATTGACTTAACTGGGAATTAAATCAGAACCGGTGCCAAAAGCAAAATGCGAGTAATTCCCCAGCATTAGAACAGTGAAACTGCATTGTTAGTGGAGGTGTTGATTTGTGTGGGTTTTATCACTTCAGTGCCTTAATTGTAGGTTACCGGGACGAGCGGTTTTGCCACCACCACAAATCAAAGGCATCTTCAAGGAAAATCAGCGAAGTTTTGCTTCTCACTGAATCTCGTCTACTCGGGGGGAAAAAAGATCTGTGAGTAGCGTTTAAGAATGACATAGATCTGGTTTCTGCCTTGCCAGTGCTTTGGTCAGCAGTGGAGCACACTGCTCAGAGCTCTCTGAGATTCCAGAATGACAAAGAATGAACTGTAACCATTAAGGAACAGCTTGTAATTGAGGGAATGATGTTATAGTCATGAAAGATGCTATTTTTAGGTTACCATTGTTAACGCATTTTCATGATAGATTGCATAAAATCAGATTCTACCTGCCTCATTAATAAACAATATATGCAGGAAAGGGTAGACTGAGGAATAGTGTCTGCCTTTGCATTCAGAAGGCTCTTTTTTAAAAGACTAATGTAAAAGGGTGCATAGTTAAAATTAATTTGCCACATGTAGAAGAATTGCCTACCAGGCGGACCAAATTCTTGTCAACCTAATGAGAGGCCGAAAAGCTGTTTGCAAAGCCAGTCTTGTTGCAAATATTGCTGTGCAGGAAAATAATTGCACCTTTTATCATGAAAATGTGACCTCCAGAGTTGAGGGAAACAGTGCGCAATTTTGCAGAAGGGAACACAGAGGTCATTTTGTGTCCGTGCTCATTAAGGAAAGGAATTGCACCGGAATGTGGGAGGGTAGAGAGTAAAAATTTGAAGCTCCTGTGCCTGCAAGAAAACAGGGCAGTGTGTGTGCCGCATTGACTGACGATGTACAGACACCGTACCGAAATGATTCTAAAAATGTTAAGGATGAAAATTAGTTCTACTGAAGATGGGTGACTAGAAGCTGTCCATCAGCTCTCCCCCTATGGATTCGTCAGCTGTTATCCTTGAGTGTGTACGGGAATGCCTGCTGGACCCGCACTTAGTTCAGGTTCTAGCTCAGCAAGACTCACAAGTATATATACATATATATACATACTGGGTTAAAACAAGTATTGTAATTTCACAGAATTCTAGAGGATGCTGGTTTCAGGGATGAACTGGAGTCAGTAGCCTCACAAAGAGATTCATGCCTTGTCACAGGGTCCCTGCAAACTGTTTGGATACGTGCAAGGAAACACTGCAAATCTGAGGAGGGTCTTGCAGATCCCAGTCTGGGTCCAGGTCGGTTCCTGTTGCTGTTCAGCGGTGAAACTGCGCTGCCAGAAAGCATTACCTCTGCGGAGAAAGAAACAATTCGGTCGTGACATTTGGAACCTGCTCTGTGATTTAGGGAACAAGAATAGAGGAAAATCCACCTCTTCTACAGAGGTAGATGTAACAGGGCAATACAAGAGGTGTATGAGTATATATTTATAAATAATTCTAATTTTTGAAGAGTATTTTAAGGTGCTTTTAAGAAATCACGCAGATGCTGGGAAGTAATCATGATCTCTTGGGCTTCCTTTCTCACCCTTTAGGTTTCAGGTGCCCACCCTGGGCCTGACCCTGACTGAGTGAAATCCCTGAGAGTTCTGGTGTAAGGGCAGGGCCTCTCTAATGCTGTGTTCATTCTGCACGAAGCAGAATTCCTGTGGCAATAATACAAACATTGCGTTTTAAAGAGCACGTTGGGATCATTCTCAGTTCTTCAATTTTTTCATTAACAACATTGATTTATTTTCACACCGTGTGGGCTGGGGCTGGACCAAAAATGCTTGGTTTTCTCCAAAAAGTGTTGCGTTTAGTCACCTGAATTTGCCACTACTCCCATAGAAATGCAGTACGTAGTATGATTTAAGTGTTTACACAGAACCGTTGTAAAGCAGGCAGTAAATTACTTCCTTTATGGATAGACCTGTGGGTACATTCTGCTCACTGCCTTATTAACTGAATATTAATAATTAATAAGGAAAAAAAAAAAAGGAAGAGTAGTGAAAGTGACTCGTTATGCTGTTAGGATAATAGAACGTTTACTGGCTGCCGTAGCTGCCCTGCACGTGTGCTCCGGTGAAGGTCCTTGTGTGTCCCACAGCAGCCTGTTCCTGACCTGGAACACCTGGAGCCAGCTCACCCTCTTTATGGGCAAGCTTTTTTTTTATTAACAGTATTACACAGAAGAAAACTCTAAATTCCATAAGGCTTGGCCTTTGTTGTAGGGCCTGGATGGGCAATTCCAAGTAACTCTCAGCCGATAAGCCTTCTTCCTGGTTGCCGGCTGGCCTTTGATGAGAGAGCGTTTCAGGCAAATTCAGGATGAGCCACACCTGATTTCCTTCCTGTGGACAACAGGGATCTCTCCGCTCCTTGCTCCACCGGGCTCTCCTCTCTTCTCCTCCTTGCCTGGGGGACAGCCAAGTCCCTGGGTGCAGCTGGAGTGAGGAGGGCTTAAAGAGGAGCTGAACCATGGGGTGGCCTGAGGGACACCATGTACAAGCATTGGGTAAAGAAGTATTGGAAAAGCAGCTTTGGGTTGGAAGATGCAAAAGGAACTGCCGAGCAGAGCAAATCCGGTAATAGCACCGTGGCTGAAAGTAGCAGAATCAGGCCGGTGAGATCCATTTCCAGGCTGGCACGTACAACCTCTTAATCTGATGTTTGATAAGGCCCATAAACAGGTGGATTACTGCGATCCTGTGATCGGGCTGGCAGAATCAGCCTGATCCTGACCTCGCACAAGCGCAAACGAATTTCTGACTTTGTCCCTGTGCGCTGCGTGCAGGTCTTTGGGTAATGCTTAAACCGTGAACGCAGTTCAAGGTTATCATTTCACATTAACAAGGGTTGGCTGAGAGAGCAATCTAAAGTAACCAATTAAGAATTACAATGGGAGCCTGTGGTAGTGAAGTCATGGAATTTTCTCCGCTGAACCTCTGGGTTACAGGCCCGGTCCCGCCATCGTGTCTCTGAAGGGCTGTGACATCGGGGCAGGACCGCGGGGCTCGAGTCCTGCGGGAAGGGGCTCGCTTCCCAGCGTCAGTGGGTTGCAATGAAACAACTTGCAGCTTTTTTCATTCCCTTCCCTGCAAGCAGGGTTTCACTGCAGCCGAGTTTCCCTTAAATGAGTTCCACAGAATTAATTACTGCGTCTAAACATGATTCAGTTATCTTTTTCCTAATGTTCTGAGGTTGCTTCCAGGATGTGAGTTTGAATCCATCAGGATACAGGATAGGTAGCATTGCATTTCTTCTCAAGGGAGGAACAACCAGGTCACCAGAAGAACAAGAAAATAACCTAAATTCACATTTTAATCCTGCAATGTGCTTGCCAGTGTAAGTTTTACTGTTTTGGTTTTGGTTTTTTTTTAAGGATACTCATTGCAGAAATACATCGTTCAACCACATTTAGTTGCTGTAATTGTTTTTCCCATGCATTAAAAATTTAAACAAAGGTTTGATACCTGAAGTGAAAAAAGCTCAAACTCAGAATTTTGCGGCCATGGTAGAAAATCAGTGGTTAGAGATTTTAGATCCAGGAGAGATAATTTTGATTATCTGCCTGGTCTAACGTGAAACTCAGGTTGTCAGTCAGGAATTCCAGTAACTTTTGTTTAGGGCTTTGTTTGAGTTAGATTGTCCCGCTGAAATTTAACACCTGCAAAAGCAAACAAAACTTTTTTCTTACTCCTTATTTAAGTCATTATTTACTCACCAGTTGCTGTGTGGTAGCATTTGAAACACAATACTTAATTGCTGCTTGAAGCACAGAAAAAAAAGAGATCGTTTCAAATCCTCTACATTGGCAACCCTGGGGAAAATGGTGGCTTTCTTTGCAAGCAAGGTCCAGCCGTTACTCCACCCCATGAATCAGCTGCACATTTCTTTGCAAAGAAAACTTACTTGAAACCCCCACTGCTATTTCAGAAGTCCTTAGCACTGGGCTCACCGCATGGCGTGCTGCTTTTTAAGGTAATTCCTGTAAAGAGGGGGGGGTGTTACATTCCTTTTTTTTCCTTTTTTTTTTCCTTTTTATTTATTTATTTTATTTTTTTTCAAATTAGGGTGCAGACTGAACTCTGAGACAAGAAAGAACTTTGTGCAAGTCTGTGCTGTTATCTAGAGAATATTGTTTCTTATCTCTCTGGATTTGTACAGCACGGCTAAACCCACTGCAGTGATGAGTGAGCAGTTATTTCAGGCGACAGGGGTGGAGGGTATTGAGAGCAACGCAGGGAAGGAGCACATTTAGATACCAGGAGAGATAACGCAGTAGAAAATTATTCCTTGCTGTGACATTGCTCACTCAGGGGACGGCCTCCCCAAGGCAGAGTTCCCATCACTTTGAACACAGCTGGAAAAAATGCTGTGATGCTCGAGGTGGTTGTGCTCAGAGAGAAACAGCGTGGATGAAAGTGCTTTTATTAGTCCTGTCCATGATGCTTTCTGGGAGCACCTTAGGTGCAGATCTCCAGATGCCATCATGGAGTCAGGATGCATCTCCATCTGCATCATGGAGGGTCCCCACCTGTGAGACCGGTGGCTTTCCTTGCAAGCACATCCAGCTGTTCCTCCACCCTGTGAATCAGCTGCACACCCTGTTTCTTTGACGTCTCTAAAGCCCTTTTGGCATGTTCCTGCCCCACCATGTCAGGCAGGTGAAGGTGAGCTAGGACTCTCCGTTTTCCCACCCCTTGCTGCTGTCCTGCCTGGTAGAGTGGCCATGGAGGGCTGGGCAGGGAAACTGCCCCACAGGCCTGGTCCACCATGTCTGCGTGCAGTGAGCCAAGGTCTTCTCACAGGCTGTCGCAAAGACCAGTTTCTCCACGGACAGTAGGCAAGAAGCCACTCGTAGCCCTAGGCCCACCAAGACATTAAACTGAAGCCGTGCCTGGGGTGATTGCCCTTCAACACGCTGTGTCAGGAACAGGCCATGTTAGCCAGTTTGGCCTGCTGTGAAGCCCTTGTAGCAATATCTCAAGAACTAACAGCATCTGGCCTTAAAACTGAACACTACAAAAGGCCGTAGCTGATGTACTGTCACCTTATTCTCCATCTGCCCTGTCAGGCAGACCATGGTCAAGGAGAACAAAAAGGGCAACCCAGTTTCTGATAGGAAGATGCCACACCTAAGAGCGTAGCACGCCTTAGGGACAATATGGTTCAGCCATGTCTACAAGGTGTCTCCAGCTCTTGTGCTCCTGGTCTCCCTCAGATCCAGAATCGAGCTGGGGACAGCTGTGGAGATAATCCAAGGCAAGTCTATGGAAGTCTCTAATGGACATCTGTTTGTGCTAAACCACCCAAAGCAAAGTCCGTAAGGCCAAATTACATAGTTGGCAAAAATGGACAAACTTCTTGGATACAGAAACTCTACTTCATGCCTCATTGCTCAATGACAATGTTTTTACCACTCCAAGATAATTAAACAATTAGCTTATGAGCCATCAGCTCCGGAGTCAGTAGGTCCTCACCCTCAACTGATACCAGGTAGAGGGACACAACACCCTGCTTCTGGAGTCCAGCAGCACCTCACCCTTCTCCTCCCACATTGTAAGCGCTTGAAGGTCAAAACAGAAGAGTGGACCAACAAATCTGGCTCCAAAGGCGTTGCTGGAGAGGTCATGCAGATGAAACCAAGGTGCAGAAGGTTACGTGTTGACTGTAACCAAATAGATTTCCCCCCCTCATCTTAACATTTGCCTTGTATTAAAAGAGACCAAAGAATTCATCATGCCACCTTTAGAAGCTAATCAGCTTATTAGCAAGCGAAACACCAGGCTGAGCCGTGTTCCGCCTTGGAGCACATCAAGTCTGCCAGAAACCCTGGCTACATCTGAGGCAGCACTCCAGCTCTGTTTTGAAGGCTTGAAGTGGTGCTCAATTAGTACCTAGGTCCTGAGTTACCTGCTGCAAACAGGTGAAATCCACCTGCTATTTTAAAGGCAGCCTAAACGATATTATTTTCCCAAGTGTTTTGAGTTGCTAGCCAACAGGCTACCAGGCTCGGTGTGTGTTTATCTTTTGTGTCATGCGTCAGAGGTAATTACTTCACCAACTTAGGTGTGTCGCTGGGAAGCTCTGAAAACTCCCTTTGTTTCAGGGCTGCCTACATGCCCCAGAGCAGCAGGTGAGCAGTCACCAACCCCATCCCCTTCTCCTCCAGAGAGGCCTCCCAGGAGTTACTTGGTTTGGTAGCCTCTTTTGTTCCTCAGCTGCTGGCTCTAAGGCTGATTAGATAAGGCGGCTGGGTATCTGCAGCCTTGACACAAAATGGATTTAGTTTGCCCTCGGTGTTTAGCGGGGTTGTTGAAAACTAATTAAGGATATATGTGGCCATTTCTTAAATCGTGTGTGAGCTGTTGGCTATGAAACACAAATAGCTTTTTCTTCGCGAATGAATATTTAATTGCGGTATGGTTCCAGCTAAAGCCTTGCAAAATATCGGAGTTAAAATTAAAGTCTGGTGAAAGTAGGCAGTGTTCTGCTTTGTTTAGCAATGTCACCCTGCTTATACCTGCCTTGTATTTGGTCTTGCGTCTTTATCAGTGCCCGCCTGTTTTCGGCATTATTGTGTTATCACAGAGCAAACAGAGGATTTCCCAAGAGATAGGTGGATTCTTGTACTTCAGACTCCAGCTTAGTGTCTTACTCATGATATATTAAGGTCAAAATTACCCTCCTTTATAGGTGGGAGAAGTCTCCATTGCATATTCGCTTCCAGTTCGGTGCTGGGAGCAGGGCAGCTGTGCCCTGAGCGGAGCAGATATAACTTTAGGTCCTAATGGCGCTTGAAAATGTCCTTGTCTGCAGCAGGGGGAAGTGATGAAGAGTAGGATGGCTAATGCATGACCAGTAATAAACAGCAGCACCAGTATCACGTATTTTCTGTTTCTCTTGCTGTTGGATGCAGCTGTTAAAGCTAACCGGCCTTATGCTGTAAAATAAACTTGACCTCTAATGTTCAAAGGACTTGTTGTGTGGAGTGCTTAAATGAGGCTAGGCAAAAGATGGGAAGATAATCTGGATGAGACAGCACTGAGTGGAAAAATAGGCTAGAGTGATATTTGGGACCTTCTGAACTTTACCTCTGCATCAAGCAATTCTTTCTGTTTCAACTAGGGAAAAATAAGAGAAAACAGTCTTTTATTTTGATAGCTGGCAGCAAAGTGCAGAGTAATGCACAGCTGCTGTTACTGACTCAGCTGAGGCAAAAGCCATGCTAGATGTTTTATCTTGTCAGAGTATTTTAACTGCAAATTGCATTATAGATAGTGTACCTTCTGCAATTGAATGAGAAATAAAAGTACCGGTTGATGCAACTTATACTGAAAGAGCACTTGGGCATGGAGAGAACTGGACAGGAGGTAGAATCACTGTCATTCAGTCTTGAGACTGGGATTTAAGGCCTTTCTAAAGTTACAGGCTTGGTTTGAGAATCACCAGGCGAAACTCAATAGCTTAGTTTATGCTGAAAGTCAAACAACATGGTCCTTCTGATCTTAAAAGGTGTGAGTCAGCATCATATCACAGGAAAAGAAAAGGTACTCTGTGTCCATTAATTGCACGTGGAAGGCTGCACTCTTATTTTAGCTCTGAAATTCTGAATGTTGGCACTCATAGTTAAGTTGAAATAGCTTATTATTTGTATTTTTGAACTCTTACAGCCTCATTCCCACAGTGAGAATGATACAAATGTCAGCAGCACATATAATTATAAAACAACTTGGAGTAAAAAAAACCTCCTGAACATAGACTGATTAATTATTTTTCCCTCTATCAACCAGTGGGCATTTATTTTGTCTCCACCTTCCTTACTGCTACCACCTGCTCTAAGCACACATCTGCACTCCATTTGTGAAGCACGTGAAGTTAGTTAACATTATTTTTGACCTGCTTTTTTTTGGTCAACACTATCTTTATACATCTCTAGTTTGATGTTAAAAAAAACAACAACCAAAATCAAAACTAAAAGAGCCGGTCCCAGTAGAAAGAGTTTAGACTTTGCAGTATATGGCACTCAGCTCTGCTTTTAATCAGACTCCAAATAAAAAAGCACAAAGGAAGATATCAAGGTGGAATAGAGATTACTTAACCAAGGGAACTCCCTTCCTCTTTCCTTTCTTATCATACGCATTAAGATCATTATTTCATTTTGAGACGTAAAAGCTGCGTTGTCCCTGGTTTCCATTTGCTTTGAGTCTTCAACAAACATGGCTGGATTTACATGTTTGGTATAATCTCCACAAATTCAGTATGTCATGAACTTCTTTCATCATTTTACACATTTTTAAACAATGCTCTGTGACATGATTGTTCTCATTCAATAGATTCAGAAAACTCTCACTGCTTTTTCTATTTGTTTATTTTTGTTGGTTAGATTAACAATTCATTGTGGATTTCGGTTACACAGATGGATTTTCCTTTCCTGATCACATGCATGTTTAAACCTGCCTTTACTTTGAGTAATATTTTATCTATATTTTACCTATCACTAAGTCTTGCCTTCCCCATCCATTGTAAATAATTTCTCAGTCTCAGCATACTCCAAATGTAAATGCCAAACTACGTTTTGTTTCAGTCCACAAGATTTTATTGCACACTTTGCATTACTCCCTGTGAATGTGATGGTGGGTAAGAACCAAGCAGATAAAAGCTGGAAGTCTTGTCTGCTGCTTTTTCATTCTTACCACATTTTAAAATAATCCTTCATAAACTTTGTTATATTTCTTTATTACCTAGCAAGTCCCCATGGGGCTCCATGATGATCAATCAGAGGCTCAGATAATCCCAAGGAACACTTGGAGGTGCAGCTGGAAAAAGAAAATTAATGCAAAGATAAGGATCTTCCAGCATGTAACCATTGGATCATATAATGAGGTTTATTTCCAGGCCTGAACCCACCTAACCATTTGCTAGTACAAAGTAAACTTGTGGGAATCCACGCTTACTGGAAAAAAACATTAACTGAACTTGGCAGAAGCTTCTCATTTAGGAACAACCGAAAATGAGGCACAAGCTTTGCACTCTTTTACCTCTTATTTCCCCTTCAAAAGAAACCCAGAGAATATCAACAGTGCTTTGTCAATAGATCCTGGTCAACTGTGACCTGAATTGGTTGGGTTTTCAATAGGCTCAGTGGGAAAGCAGCTCTGAGTGCAGACAGAACTAGAACTCTGAAAGTCCTTGGCCACTCTTCCTGAAGTCTGACATTTCAGGAATTGTAATGCCAAAATTTCAGAAACTGCAATGGGGAATAAACTGCCTGTTTAGTCATGCACGATGCAAAAGAAGCTATTGTTAATAAAACCATATGGTTCTTTTTCCTCCTACAGCTCTACCAGTCAAGAAAGAAAATCACCTTCTTGACTGTCCTAGATGAGAACGAATCTCGTTAAATGTATAGAATGCAGTGCAGAATGTGGCATCCTTTCTTTTAACCTCTCTATTGAATGTCCTTTCTTTTAACTGCTATACTATGCACAGTCTGTGAGCTGTTAAGAGGACAGGCTTAGCTACTGCAGATTTCCAGTTAGTAAAAAAGCCCCTGCATAAAACTGCAAATGAACCAGCAGAGATGCTGCAAAACTCTTCCAGCTATGCCTTCCCAAAAATCCTAAACTTGGATGAAGCTTTCTATATAGAGAAACAAGGAGTTCAAGGCTGCCTCTTGTTGAGGCTATTGATTTCGTGTGAGTGACCACGAACGGTGTTTTTAGGGCACAGGATTCCATGTTTCCCAGTTCCGGGATGATCCAGCTTAGGAAGTTTTACATTGACTAAAGATTGGCTGGCGCCAAGCCTGTTAAGCAAAAGCCACTTTATAGTGATAGGATTTGCTTGAGCAAATTCCAGGAAATACTTGGAATTTATAAATGTTTTACATCAAGTTGGAGTGTTATTACAGATTGAAGTAGAATGGGAAAATTAAATGGGATCTTCTCTTTAAAACAGGGACGGCAAGCTTGGTGAGGGTGACAACACACAGGATGGTAAGGGGTCAGTAAGGTACAGGAACTGTTACAGAGAAGAAAACAGAAACTAGGTTCTGCTACTGACCTGCTGAGCAATTGAGATCCTTTCATCACCTCCTCTGCCTTAGTAATTCCCGTAAATTGTTAGTAATGCTATCCTCTTAATAAAGCAGGTTAAGAGTAAGTGCTGGATCAGAGCAGATCTTAATCCTGTAACTTAAAGGCTTCATTTTGATTTCGGTCTTACGCTTATTTGTGTGGTCTGACTGAAGATGTTCCTGTTGGAACGGGTCCAGCGGAGGGCCACAAAAATGATCAGAGGGCTGGAGCATCTCTCCTTATGAAGACAGGCTGAGAGAGCTGGGGTTGTTCAGCCTGGAGAAGGCCCCCGGGAGACCTTATAGCCCCTTCCAGTATCTGAAGGGAGCCTACAGGAGAGCCGGAGAGGGACTCTTTGTCAGGGAGTGGAGCAATAGGGCGAGGGGTAAAGGTTTCAAACTGAAAGAGGGGAGAATTAGATTAGGAAGAAATTCTTTACTGTGAGGGTGGTGAGGCACTGGAAGAGGTTGCCCGGAGAAGCTGTGGATGCCCCATCCCTGGAGGGGTTCAAGGCCAGGCTGGATGGGCCTTTGAGCAACCTGGTCTGGTGGGAGGTGTCCCTGCCCATGGCAGGGGGTTGGAACTTGATGATCTTTAAGGTCCCTTCCAACCCAAACCATTCTATGATTCTCTGTTTCTATGAAGATGCTGTAGTTAGGGTGGCTATGAAAGTGTTGTCTTGTTTAGCTAATGCCTAAATCTAGAAGAAACCACGTTCCATAGATTTTCCATGTGAAAATTTCCCTGGCTTCTATATTTTTGCCTGGTTTTTTTCATATATATATTTCTGCCCCAGGCTGTCTTGATGGGGGTTGGTTGCTTTGTGCCCATTTCAGGCCTGCTTCTATGTTCCCTTGCCTGAACTCCGAAAGGGAGATGCTGCTTGGCAGTATTAGACGTGGTGCCCATGCTCCAAAAATTCAATATGCTGACTCTCGGGGTGCTCTCAGGAAAGCCAGAGAACTGAAGGCTTTCATCCCCCCTCTGGAGGAGAGGGGAGCTAGACTCATACTGCAAAGGAGGAGTAGGATTCTGTATAAAAGGGAGGAATGGGCTGGCATTATACACCCTCCCGTTCATTTGACGGGGAGAGAAACGTAAAGAGCTCAGGAACCCAGCTATAGAAGAGACAAACACCTTACAAAGACACCTTACTACTGAGTGTTTAATAAGGCACCGTGTTGTGCAGCCAAGGGGTGTTGAAAACGCACCCAGCAGAAGGCGAAAGCCCAAGGAGGAGGCAAAGGGTCTTTCATTCATGCTCCAGGCTGGCAGTTCCAGAAGGAACCAGAACTTGGTTCCTTCCACTGAAGACAGTTCTGCGTGTGTAAGCTCAGCGTGTTCATGGTGGTTGGTTTTGGGTGGAGTGGTGTTGAGTAAGCTGGTAGTTATGGATACACCATTGAGGTATCTGCCTGTCCCCATGTATTGCAGGTGATTGTGGGAGAATGGCACAAGGCTGGGTGCTGTGGCAAACAGGAACCTAAAGATTGTATGTTGCCACACTTAATTATTAGTCACCGAAATTCCTTTTGCCTCTAGGTCTGTGTGGTTAGGAAGCAATGGTTAAGTGTTAAAAAAAAAATAAGCAGGGTTTTAAGGTTGAATATATAACTAACATATGGAAACAAATACTTACCTGACTGATTCAAGACATTGAAGAAATTATTATTTATTAAATGAGGCATCGCTTGGACATGGAATCACTCAAACATGAAGCCCCAGGGTGATGGTCTCTAAGCCCCTGAGCTATGGACAGGAATGGGTTTTGGGAATGGAAATCTCCCAGGATGGAAATGAGCTTCCCATTAGATCTGTGCAATGCCCTGTTTCTGGGGTATGGAGACATATATGCTTGTTTTGGCTTTTCTTTTTCTGACCACAGCCATATCTGGATTTTAAGAGTAAGGAATGAAAATCTCTCTATCCTTTTGCACCCACCTCCCAAAAAATATCCACGAATGCCACGTAGGGTTCTGAGTGAGAGCTGCAAAAGCTGGGTTCTTCCAGCACCGCTTACTTGAAACAGTCATACCGTGTGCTTGGCAGCCCACCCAAATCATCAGGTCTGGTCCACCTCCAGTATCACCCTTCTGAATACGGCGTGAATCCCAACATAAACTTATTGCTTAACAGAAGAGCACAGAAAGTCTCCTCACAAATTGTATTTTGTTAAATTTACCTCATCCAAGTAAATCTCGGTGGAACTGTTTCATCTGGAAACAGAGGCCATATCTGTTTCCCAAAGAAACTGTAGTGACAGGACAAGGGGTAATGGTTTAAAATTGGAAGAGGGGAGATTTCGATTAGATACCAGAAAGAAATTCTTTACTGTGAGGGTGGTGAGATGCTGGAACAGGTTGCCCAGGGAAGTTGTGGTTGCCCCATCCCTGGAGGTGTTCAAGACCAGGCTGGATGGGGCTTTGAGCAACCTGGTCTGGTGGGAGGTGTCCCTGCCCAGGGCAGGGGGGTTGGAACTGGATGATCTTTAAGGTCCCTTCCAACTCTAACCATTCTATGATTCTATGATTCTAAGATGTTTGATCCCATGGCCTTTTTCTTAGAATCTGTTCAGCTTAGACTATTTCTTCTCACCTGCTCCTGCAAGCTGCCACCCTCATGGCTCCATTTTGATGGTAAAGCCTCCTCTAATCCCTGAGGATCGTGCATCAGGAAAGGAATATAACCGTGGGTTCTCTCAGCCTCCAACTTGGCTCCCTTCCCCTTTCTCCCCAGCCCTGACACAGTAACGAGTCTTTTATCTTAACGTGGCGCTACCAATTGCTGCCTAGTTGGGCTCTGGGAGGGAAGACACCCCTTGGATCTTCTCCAGCGCAGGGAACTGTGTCGTTAGGGCTCTCCTTTTTTGCTACCATCCCTGGATGTTTCCCAGGCTCTCCGCTGCCCTGTGCATTTTCCACGCAGTGGGTTGTTATTTGCCTTGCTCTGTGTCTCCCCGTCCCCGTCCCATGCCTTTTCTGAGCGAAGAACTGGGCGCTGCTGGAAGCGGGGACGTCGCAGGCAGCATTTTGGGCACAAGGCTGCCCCATTTCTTTAATGGTACAGCTCAGCTACATGCCATTGCCGGCACACGGCGGAAGGAGCCGCGTCCTACGGTCCGTTGCCCATGACTATGTAAACACAATGTGCTCCTAGGACCAGCCAAGCGAGGAGATGCTGTGGGAGGCCGACGGGTACTTCATCTGCAGAGCGCGTTCATGAATGAAGAGGGAGAAGGAACAAGGGGGCAGAGACACAGACTTTGCACGCCCTATACGTTGTTATAGGCTTACTTGCACCATCTTTTTTTTTTTTTTTTTTTTTTTTTTTAAGTCTCGATGAAAGAGCGGGGCCGGCTGAAGTATATACTCCTCGCTTTCTAGTTTCTGAGCTCAGGCGGATTTTCAGACTTTTCCCCTCGTGCCGCCCGTTGCTGAAAACCTGCTTTAACACACCAAACGAACCTGTGTTTTGTTAACTAATTGTTATCTCCCAGCTTCGGGCGTCAAGAAACACACTGGCTCTTACAGATTAGCGATAAA